>VXBT01012759.1:0-11146 GCA_013400235.1 Oriolus oriolus | reverse complement strand
TTCTTTCTTTTTCTTCTTTTTCTAAGGAAGAAAACTTAGCGCATTCCTTTTCTTGACAGTATTTTAACTTGCAATCAATTAATTTTCTAAAATACATAACAAATTCTATATTATTAATCAGGGCAAGAACTAAAGACCATTGAAATTAATGGGAAAAGAGAAGCCTTTAGGGAAGAAGATTGAAGAGCTGAGTCTCATGATTAGGCAAAAAGTATCTGTCCTTTTTGAAGTGGTGTTAAACTATAATTTCATTTTCTTGTCTGTGGTGATGACCATCCAGAGAAGGTCAGACTTTACTTTTACATGTCTAGTTTGTGACTGGGATAGTCTGGTTCAGATTTAGAGTGGAGTCAACCCTTACTTGTCTGCTGGGGCACAGGACTCAATGTATAAGGAATGATTTTCAAAGAAACAGAGCTCAATACTATTAGTCTTTTTGTGAGAAAATAAATAAATTGTGGATGTTATTATCACCAGAATTTATAATCCAGTTGGAAATAATCTATTCCCCAAGTTGTTACTGTTCGTGAATTCTCCTTTTAATAAGTAACTGAAATTAAAAGTTTTTATGGAAATTATTCCTCATTCAGCATAATTTTTGTAACTCTTCTGCATATTTTTTTTTGTGTATGAGCAAAGCTGTGCTCTTAGAAAATACATGTTTAATGTTGGAGTTGTTTCCATAAGGGAAAAAAATGTCTCTCAACGTGAATTCCTGTTATTGGAAACTGGGATCAGAAAGTAGCTGTAGTAGAACAGCTGGATTTAGAACCTAAGTCTTCATGTGCCAGTGTTTTCAGCTGTGCCTTGGATTGTCCTTCATCTCACCTTACTCCTACACTGCTGCTGCAAATGTTCTCACCTTAAGTTGTTGTACACTCACTTACTTGAGCACGTGGATTGTTTGTCGAAGAGGGAGCTGCTTCATTTAAACCGTGCTTTTCATTTTTCAGAACAAGAACGCAGTGTTTCTTCGTTTACATGATTACTCCTCTTTCCACGATAAAGATTGATTGAGACAATCAGTAAGGGCTTTGAGGCAGAGGTGCTGTCATACCAACAGGCTTTCAATACACAGGAAACCCAGTACAGCAAAGCACTTCCGTACATGCCGAAATGACTTCCACTGACTTTTCTCTCACTCTTTGTATATGTAAAGTTGGGGACATATTTAAGTACTTTGCTGAGTCAAGACTGTTCTGAGCTGTAAAAGAAGGTGGTTAGCACAAAAGGCATCAATGCCCTTCGAGCTGCTGAGAGCAAGTCATTAGTGAGTAGGAAGTAAGGCTTAGATCCACAAAATGGAAAGAAAGGAAAAAAAACCTGAGGAATGATAATGGAAAAAACAGCCTTGAAAAGATGTGACAGTCATGACATTCATCCATAAAAATGTAAAGAAATCCAAAAAGCGAAGGTCACTGATCCATCCTTTCTTCATCAATTGTGCTGAAGTAATGCAGCTCATGGCCTATTGAATGTAAAGATCCCCTGCTGTTCTCAAATGCTGGGTACAGAAATACAATGTGCCATCGACAACTTTTAGGCCCCAGTGGGGTGAACTAAGGACAAAGTCTTCTTGAGGACCGATTTTTTCTGCTTTCGGGGGTGAAATTAAACCCCTAACAGAGTCAGTATACAAGTCCCAAAGGCAGGGGCCGTTCCTGCTGAGGCTGAAGCCAAAAATGTATCAGTAGCTTATTGAAAGCTTCATCAAGGATTTGGTTTTGATCCCATTTATACTGACCTTGCAAAACTGGAATAACTTCACTGAGGGAAGAGTGATCAATCTGTATAGAGAACACAGTACTTGTTACAACACACAACTACAGTCTTTGGCAGATTTCACTGTATAAATGCCCTGAAAAATAAAACATCACTGGGCATGAGATGCCAGCCTTACCAAAAACACATGTGAAACCCCCCTGGGAAGGGAAGTTTTCCTATTAAAACAGCCACTCAAAAAAAGAAAAGAAAATGTTCTTCCACAGTACTGTTAAAAAAATTATTGCATCCAACCTGAGTACATGTCCTGAGCAGTAAGATAGGTTACGCCTGCTGATCTTTTCAACTGGAAAATTCTTCCTAAAGGGCAGAATGCAACATTATGGATCATAGTCTACCAAAAAAAGAAAAAAAAAGAAAAAAAGAAAAAGAAAAAGAAAAAAAGAAAGAAAAAAGGGAAGAAAATTGCCCTGCAAGCTGATAAAAGCCCATCTGCCTGCTTTTGACAAGGCACTGTCATTCTTCACAGCTTCGCATCCTGTAGACATTTAGAGGGTCATAATTTGCAGTTCAGTTTTCTTTTTTTTTTCCACTCCTCTCTCGTCTGAGTGGAGCAATGTTTGAGGAGTAGGCTAAGACGGCCTGAACTAATTCATCTTGTGACCTTTTAGTGCCTTCAGAGCAAAGTGATTTAATAGCACTTAATCTGTCAAAAAACTGAAGCTTTGTAATAACTGTATATTAAGCCAGTTTTTATGGAGCATTAGCTGAAGTCCTTTCAGTTTACAAAATGGGGCGGTACCTTGCCTCTTCTCTTTCTTTTTCTTTTCCCCCTCTCTCTTCCATGAATCCCTGTTATTCAGTAGCACTATTTTGTATTTAAGGAAGACAGAGAAATACTCCAGACAGGTAACTCCATGCATTACAGGGTGCATAGGAGAGGTCTCTTCCCATCGCTGTGTGATTTATGGCAGAGGGCTCTTGGAGCTGACGGGCGATGGAGCAGACAGCACATTCAGGTTCCACTGGTAATGGAGGGATCTTCTCAGGCTTGGCCATGTGCCACAGATGTTAGCTCAGGTTTCAGAAAATAAAAAGGAATTATTTGAAGACAGGGTACCGAGGATAATTTGTGACAAATAGTTCCTGCTTCTACCACAGTTGTGCTTTTGGACTGCTTTCTTTAAATTAACTTCTTTAATCTAATTTCGTTATCAGTAATCCAGGTAATAATAACATTTCCTCTTTTTCCAACTTCTTTGTAACACTGAGCTTGAAGAAATTCCATGAAGAGGCTGTCTCCTCGTCTGGCTGTACAATGGTCCAATGTGTCCAATGTAACTACTAAGGAACTTCATCTTTCTATAACACAGTTAAGTAAGAATGAAAATAAAACAGCAATAAGAAAAATGAGCTGGTCAAAGATCCAAATTTTCAAGTCCAATGTTTTCACATTCACTTTCATCCCAAAACAAGAATCCAAAACCCTGAAAGACCAGAATATTTTTGTCAGTAACGAAAATTAAGATAGCTTTTAATATGTTTTTCCTATGTCTGTGAAAGAGACTGAACTGACTATTCTGAACACTTGCTGAGAGTTATAGCCTGGGGATATCATGTGGAGGCTTTCAAGGAGAATACATGTTCCAAAGAAGTCCATGGAGGGCTGTTTCACATGTTCTCTCCATGTCTTGTGCCTCTAAGTCTCAGTTTTCCTACTCCAAATATACAGGAGTATATTTGCAGGACAGGGTAACTTTGCAAATCAGTCCTATATGGACAGAATTTTTATTTCAGCCAAGTTAGACACCTGAACTTGTGATTCCCAGTTTAACAATTTCTTCCCCTCAAAGATCTCTAGTTAAAAGCATTTGTTGCTTGTTTTAAGAACCTTACACAGCATTTACTGAAGTTAAAAGTTTCCATTAGTGTCAACACATTCGCGTCTTCCATTTGACTCCTGTCCTGCTGTTCCTTGTAACATGCCCTTGCAGGAAAGGACATGTAAGAGTTTGGGAATTTGGGTTTCTTTTCTCAGAATAAATTTGCTAGAAGCAAAGAGGAATGCCTTTGTTCTTTCTGCTCATGCCCCAGCTCTAGAGGTAATTTCTTCTCACATGTAAAGCTGTGTGTTCCCCTTACTACTTCCTCATGAAATGTCTAATCAATTGTGTGATTTCCCCGGCTTCGCCTTTCTCTGTCCATGGTGCTTATTGAACTGAAGTGCTGGACATTAAGATCCCGACTGTAGGTTTGCACTGTCTGGGATTACAGTAAACCCACAGGTATCCACCTACTGCTCTAATTAATTAATCCAAGACATGCCAAATATCACCAAATCTTGGGTTTACATGGAGACTTCAAGGTTTTTGGACATTGTGTGAGATGAAGGTTCAGAATACACACACAAAAAGTGAGTTTACTCCACTGCACTCCCATATCCTGGACATGTTACTTATCTTGCATCAGTTTTGTCCAAAAAAAAGAAAAATTAGAAGCAATAAGAAAACCCAACACCAAAACCAAACACAAAACCACATACTCTAGTCAGGTGCAAGCCCATAAGATACTTCACTGAAGCTGATTTTACTGGCAGTGGCAGGTAGAGAATCATTATTAAAGCTGTAACGAAAGGCTAGTTTCAACCATAATGATATACAGCAGCAGTTCTTCATAACAGAGCAACAAACTGCCAAACCGCCAAATAATTACTTTTCTACAGGTGAAAACATCAGTTTTCATTAAAAACCAAGCAAACAAACAAGAGAAAAAAATAAAGCTACATCTTTGTATCTACTGTTTGGTAAACCTTCCTTCCTGCAACATCTCTCTCCCTCCCTCGGTGTGCATCTCAGATTATTATCATTATTATTACTATTATCTTAATGTAGTGCTTAAATTAATCCTTTGTAAATTTTTTATAAATACACAGAATTAAAAACTTGCACAGTCCTCAGAGAATGCAAGTTAGGCAAGATGAAGCACAGATAACTAGAGGGCATGATTTAAGACAGACAGCTCCAACTCTATAAATTTTCCCAGTCAGCATTAGAGTCACTTAATATTTTATGTAGTATTCCTGGCTTATATGTGACATTTTGAGCTCCTAATAAAGATACAAGTCTGGGATTTTTTCTTCCACTCCCCTCTCGTCATTTTTGTAGATTTGTAATTATCAAGTAACTGACAGTGGATTTTTACATTCTTCTTTCTTTTTTTTTTCTTTCTGGTGTATTCCATCACCATTTATCAATAATTCTGGAAGATTCTGAATGCAACTCTGTAATTATCATTCTAGGCACAATTTTTTTTTTTTTGAAAACTGAGTGGAAAAGTGCTGTGACATTTCCCAGAGTGATGGTTTTATACCCTTTGCATCTTCTATGCAGTTGTTTTTTTCTTATATTTATTGCAAGTAGTTGTGACTAGTAAATCACCAGAATTTGGCTATTCTTAATGCTTTAACATATATCCACTCTGCCAATATAATCAGCAGTTATACTTGCCTATTAAACCATCAATCAAAGGCAGCTATTCCATACATCAGCCCTTCTCTCTCCACACTACAATGTCTCTGGTTTCTAAACTCAGCATCCTCTCCCTTCCAACTTAGGGGAACTCCATCTTCTCCAAGTGCTCATTCCCTTCCAGACCTTTTTATTTTCAGATCACTACGAGGCTGGACCTGCCAGTTCATTAGTTTAGTCCGTGACCTCCCGTTGCCCCAGCTCCCACAAATTTTTTGGTCAGAAGTCACTTTTGGCTGAACATGCAACAGAACAAAATATTTCTCAGGATGATAGTGTGGACAAAACCTGATCCACATGGGTTGTGTCCCACTATGCACGCAAAATGCTTGGAAGGAAGAATCCTAGGGTGTGTTACTATCACCCAGCCTCAATAAAATCTCATTCATCAGGAGCTAATAATTCATAACAAAGACAAATATAACAAATTAATAATAATATATTAGTAACAAAGCTAATTATTAATAACAAAGACATCATGCAGCAACACTGAATCCGTGTAGAGCAAGCCATGTCAGTGATTTCAGTAAAGCCACATTCAGTGATTCGTGTCCCAAATGGTAATGTATTTCTATAGTTTGGGTACTGAACCAAGACATTAGCTTTCTCCAAGGTTCTGCCACTAATCTAGGGCAGATCACTTAATCTCCATTTTATTTTGTTTATCCTGTCTATTAGGATGCTGTTATTTCTCAGCACAAATGGAATCCCATTATTCTTACGGACTGCACCCACAAAATGGAGCCCTGACCTCAGTTAGGGCGCGAATGTGCTACAATAACTGTAAAATCAGGAAAGCACCTTGGGGTTTATCTAACCAAATGTAGATGTTCAGGGTGATGCCTAAAAAGGCCAGCCTAGAAAAAGAGACTAGACAGGAGTAAGGGAATAAAGGTGGATATTTATTGGAAAGGCCTTCAGAGGCACACCCTGGGCAGGCCAAAGGCCACACCCAAGATGGACAACTAGTCACGAGTTCTTCACACTGTTACAGGTTTGGTCCATTTGCAGATCAGCATAAATTGGCCAATTAAACTTTAGCTAATGATGGAACTGCCCCTCAGCTCGCCCCCCTTCTCAAGGTGCTGGGTTACACATTTTGGGCCTGGGACGGGCTGGGTGTCCTTGCAGAGCAGGGCTGGAGAGGCTTTGTTATGTCTGTGTGAGCATGAGAGAGCAGCAGCTGACAGGCTGCAAGGCAGCTCAGAGTTACACACTGGGAACACAGAATTAGAAAAATATAAGAGTTAAACCCTAAGGCATCAATGAGACCAACATCTGCATCTCATCTTCACTCCTACATTCTCTCCAGCAGTAATGGAAGGAACAGACATTTTACGAAAGCGGTCCATATAATTTTAACATAGATATCTGTGATGGCTCACGTGAACTGCACCTTGAGAGCACCCACTTTTCATCATAGAGAGAAAGAGAGATCTAACTACCACAGTGGTAGAGAAATGGGGTTCTCTGTCACACAACCCTTAATTTACACAAGATCGTACCAGGCTTAGTTTTCTTTCATCATCATTCAAATACAAGAATAACTCTTATTGCAGTCATGATGATAAAAAGCTGAAAAAATGGGATAAAGGGATACTATTCCAAATGACAGCAAGGTTCAATGTGACAGCAAGTCTTGATTAATATTTGGAAGTACAAAAAAATATACATCCGAAAGAGGAGACACAGAAACTAAGCCCAGAGTTTATTTCATGTTTTGCTAAGCAACAACAAAAAAAAATTCCTTTTTTCCTATTACTTTTAATTGAAATTGAATAACACAATGTTGAGAACCTGGGCACAAACCAAACTATTCCTTTTTTTTTTTTCTTTCCTCTCATCCAAGAAGGATCCAAAACAGGAAGTACACTTCATTTTAAGCAAGCAGGGCTGGCAATATTCTTTTCAATAACTGCCTATGGATGAAAGTTAATAAAGTCATTGGGCCAAACATATGCATGTGTAATTCCAATTACACCACAGTCATGTTTAATATAAAACCATCAACTTTGTATTCAGCCAGGGAACCAAGCCTGCTACTTCAGTGTAAGGATGAATTAGAGGAATGGTGCACTTTATAGTATTTCTGTACAGTTAGAACATTCTTGCCCTTTCCTTATTACAGCTGAGATTTAATTAAAATTAAATTAAAATAAAAATTAAATTAAGAGAATATTTTTCATGTATTAAATAATATTTGAACATCCTCTTCATGTTTGCTCTCAAAATAGGGAATAAGTGCAAGATTATTTTTTGGCCAAATGAATTTACTCGAGGATCATTAAATACTATTCCCAAAAGGTGAAAACACCTGTGCTTTTTTTCTTTAACTTTTGTGAATTAATATTTATAAGGAATTTATTAGCATAAGGTTGCTGTGGATGAAACCTTTTGAAAATTTTATTGTTTAGCAACCAAGTATTTTGATGATTTGGCTTTTTAAAAAATAATAAACATTGACATTACATTCCTTTTTACCTTCAGTTTATTTAAAAAAGAGTCACCGTTTTAAGACATATTTGCCCAAATTTACTTATGCATCCTTATATATGGCAAATGAATATTTTTGTTCTTAACAATGGTTCCAAAGGTGCTGAGTCAAAAGTAATTCTTTAATTTACATTATGCCTTTACCTATTGCATCAAACTTCTATTGAAGGAACACCCAAAGTACAAACGCAAACTGCAATAATCACAACAGGACTGAGATTAAAAATAGAGGAACATGACAACTTTTTTTGAAAGAACAAAATCTCCCTCCACAGAACAGATGAATAAAGCAGTCAGGCTTGTGCCTTGTAACTTCTCAAATGCAACTTGAAAACACTACAAGGCTGGCTTTAAATTTACATGGCACTAGTTTTTCCAGAACAAGATCAGAATTCATAATTTATTTATATTGTTATTTTTTTTTCTTGATTTAGCCTTTATTTTAAAAGGAAGTCTTTTAAAATATTGATTGCATTTGTTTTGGTTTTTTTTTTTAACAGAGATCTAACAAAGGTAGACAGCAAGGTAGTACTCATACACAGCAGGAACAGAAAGAGTGGGGGGGACATGTTTTCAAGGGGGAAGAGGAGGAAAAAGAGTATGTACATGGAAAAAATAACCTTAAATAGTACATTTTTCCTAGATATTCTGAATGCAGTCATTCCTTCTCATAATCTCAAAAATTATCTGCTTTTTATCATCACTTTATTGTTATACTCTAGCATGTCAGCTTGCATTTAAGGGTCTAAAATAACATAAAATAACAATAAATAAATGAAGCTTCACTACATGTATATGGGAAAAGTAAACGTTACAGTCCCTTTTTGCCTGTGAGAAAGAAGTGAGAGTCACAGACAGATCCAAACTAAATATTTAGAGGACTGGAAGTAAGATTGCACTTTCCCTACCGAAAAAGTTGCATTAAACAAACACTCTCCTTTTATACTGCTTGTGAAGACTACAGTGAATCAGAAGGTGCATTCAGAAACTCTGTTATCCACCAGCAAAATTTCTGTTCTTCTGGGAGTTTTAGTTTAGCATCTGAGCCAGGTTTGTAAGGAAAGCTATTTAGTCAAAAGTGAGCAGTGGGATGTTGTTGTGGAGAAGCTCTTGGTCCTTTCAGAGTGTGAATTAGCTGCACTTTGAACCTGGCTGCCCCGGAGTGGGATACCATTCCGGTTTGAAACCCTGGATGCCTCCATGGTGGCTGTGGAAAGGGACAACCTGAAAGTTCATAATCACAAAGCAGAACAATTTCAGTTGGGTGGGACAACTGGGGGACATCCAGCTTAGTACCATGCTCAAACAGCAGCCCTTCATTTCTCATGCATGAGGTGTTCACAGCCTCGTCTGCATGATTTTTAATGTCTTCAAGGACGGAAATTCCTTGAAGTCTCCAGGATTTTTCTCCAGCATTTGGTCATTTTCACAGTGAACAACTTATTCCTGGTTTCTCATAGCAGTTTGCCTGCTACGCCTTCTGTCCTTTGTCCCCACCCTTTTGTTGTGGCACACTTTTGTGTATTTGAAGAGTTTTAGAGCCCGAGCTCTCCCCCGGTTAGGGTGACTTCCCACTAGGCCTTGCTTTAACATGTCAATCCTTTAGTTTTGGTTGGTTTGCTGTTTACCCACCCTGTTTTATGTATGACCCTTTGAATATGTACGCCTTGTCCCCTATATGGTTATGTTCTAGAGTCTTCTAAGTTATTCGGTACCCTACTGGTCCCCTGTTCCCTTGTTCCTCCCCTTGCCTTCCCCATTGGTTTATCCCTTGTCACTCCATGCCCTCTCCGCCTCCTAGCCCTCACCCTATTGGTGTTTGGTTGTCTCTCCAGACCCCCTTGTACCTCCCCCTATATAAGCCCTTGATCCTCCATTTTGTTGCCTTCGGTCCCTGGAGCCCGTCAAGTGCACCACCACCAATAAAACCTTGGAACCCCATACCAGAGATCCCTCTCGCTCCTTTGCCTTCTCCATTGCTCTCTTAACACTGGCAGCTGCCAGCCCCTCGCAGGAGGTTTCAGGGCGGACACCTCACCAACTCGGCCGCTAAGCTTTGCCTATCCTGTGAGGGTCCCCGGGGTGAAGACATCCCCTCGGTGTGAACCAGGACCCACAAAGCATCATCTTGATCTCCGGGCCATGTAAAGTGGCCTGCGACACCCTTTTGCTGTGCAAAAAAAAAGTCTTACTTAGAAATATAAAACTGTATCTTAAAACTGACTCTATGTGTTGCTTTCTGAAAGTCACACTCAAAGTCTGTAACAAAATCACACACTGTCTTAATATTTAAGCCCTGAAGTTAACACCAACCATTTAATTTCTCTTTGTAACAATCAGTTATTTACGGGAAATAGTTGCTTAAAGTTCAGTGGAAGCATCAGCTATGCTTTAGTAAAACATATCACAAAAAACAATCCATAATTACAGAGAGACTTTCAGAAGCAGAGTAGTTAATGTCATTTAATTGATGGTCCAAGACAATTTGAAAACACATAGTACTTCTTAATTATCCTACTATCACCATGACCACATTTGATCAGCACCTCAATTTTATGTTACAGCTGAATGAGAGCGTATCCAGGAGCACAACTGTCCTTTACAGTGTGATAAGCATCACTGTATAACCAGAACTATATTAAGATTACAGACTATTAAAATATTAATTGCGATGTTTCCAGCAATTAACTATCCCTGATTCTTTTTTATACAAATATTTTAACATCCTTGACAGCACTTGAGAGATGATAATATTTAGTAAATTCACAGTTTTATACCTTTTCACTGTGGGTAATTTTTTAGTTTCAATGATCCTTTTTTGACTTATTTACTGAGGGTAGAAAATCTCAGAGTGAAATGGAAGAAAAGTAGTGACACTCTAGAAGTGTATGGATCGCATTTTCTGATAAAGGGAACATAAATGAGCATCAGTCAGATAAATCATTGTCAGTTTGACAGAACTTCCTGAGTTTGCATTTATTTTCTACAAAGTAGTGCTATTTTGGTTTAGGGACACAAAAGAACTAGTTCAGATGCATATTTATTAAATTTTTTTTAGGCTGATCAACATTTCCAAAGAAAGTTTACTTTGCATCTGATTCAGACTGTCCTCACTGAAGTCTTTAGACATTGGACTGGTGATTACAGGATTTCTGATCATCTGTCATGTTACACTGAATGCTGCCAGACTGACTTCAAGCAGAGACTTATCCCCTTGCAGTATAAGGAATATAACAGTTCAAAAAGAGAGAATGGAAAGATCAAAAGCAGATACTCTGACTTGCAGTAAATTTCAGGGTTGATATGATTATACTTTTTAATAGAAAACCTTGTAAAACAAAAAAATGCATAAACTCAGAATTCTTTTCATTTAAAAGTTGCAATCACACTACCCTTCCCTTCCT
>VXBT01012757.1:88171-110045 GCA_013400235.1 Oriolus oriolus | reverse complement strand
AGCCTACAAGAAAGGTGGAGAGAAACTTTTTGCATGGGGATGTAGTGAGGATAAGGGGGAATGGCGTCAACCTGAAAGAGAGTAGGTTTTGATTAGATATTAGGAAGAAATTCTTTACTGACTGTGGTAATGCACTGGAATAGGCTGCCCAGAGAAATTGTGAATTCTCCATGTCTGGAAGAGTTCCAGGCCAGGTTGGATGGGGCTCTGAGTGACCTGGTCTAGTGGAAATTGCCAGTGCCTATGGCAGAGGGGTTGGAACTAGATCATCTTGTTGGAAGGATTGGTTCTTTTCAACCCAAGCCATTCTCTGAAATTGCTGGTAAATACAGCGATGAACAGAATCAGCAGACACATGAACAAACACAATGTAGTGCAGAAGAGCTCAAGGCACTACTGGAAAGGGATGCTTTACCTTACAAGCCTCCTGGCATGCTGTGAAGGAGGTAACAAGCTTGTTCATGGGGAACATGTAGCTTGTGCTGTTTTGGACTAGAATAATTTTCTCCATAGTAGCTAGTATGGGCCTGTATTTGGATTTATGCTGGAAACAGTGTCAGTAACTCAGGGATCTTTTAGCTATTGCTGAGCAACATTAGGGCATTTTCTTCTTCTCATACTGCCCCAAAATACACTTGCACACTGGGGTACACAAGAAGCTGGAAGTTTTACAGCTGAGAAAATGGACCACACTGGCCAGAAGGGTGCTCCACACCATGTGGCACCATGCTCAGCATAAAAATCTGTGGGAAGGTTGGCCAGGGAGCTGCTGCTTGGGGACTGAATGGGCATTGGTTGTTTGGTGGCGAGCAATTGTTTTTATTTGCATCTCTTCTCTGTCTTGGGGTTTATTTCTCTTTGTTATTTTCCATTACTATCATTATGTGTTTTCTCACTTTTACCCTTCCAGTTCTTTTCCTCCCCCATTCTACAGCGGGTGGGGAGTGAGCAAGCGGCAGCTTAGTTGCCAGCTGGGGTTAAGCCACAACACAGCTACTGCAGTCTACCTGAATTTCCAAAAAGCATTGAATGAGGTGCTCCACCAAAAGCTTTTGTGGGGACATAGAATAAGAGCGAATATTTACACATGAATTAAAGACAAGATAAAGACAGAAAACAGTGTAGGATTAATTTGATCATTGGAAGAAGGTCTACATGTATGTGTGCTGAGATTGTGCTGCACAGAATTTTAGAAAATAGCAGGAGTACAGTGTTTCATGTGACTACTACATTGTTGAAGGAGAGTCAAAATAAACATTAGCCATGAACTGTAGAAGGAAATCATGAGACATAATGACTAGATGTTAAAATGGCACATAAAACTCAGTGAAGTGCTGCACAAGAGAAAACAAAAAATGCTGATGGACCCCACAGGAATGAGTTCAAGGAAGTGGATGTTCCTGTGCTCAGTACTCAGTAACTGTCAGGAAAAACAAACAATGTTTAAAAGTATTAAGAAGAAAACAGAAAGCATCAGTATACCACTGAATAGACTGTACCATCTTTCTTGGACAAAAGGAATCATCAAATAAAACTTGTAACTGGCTGAGTCTCAACAAACAAGATAATGCAGCTGAGCTAAGAAGCTTTATGCCAGAAATTTTCAAAGAGATAATAAAAGACGAAATGATCAAGGACAACTAAAAAAAACATCATCCCTGACACAGAAATTTAGGCACTGAGCCACAAATTCTTGGAAGTCCAGAGAGTATTCCAGGGAAGTAATACTGTAAGCTCTCTTTAGTTCTGTATTTGTTGCTCCTGGAGAAGAGAAGATTTAGGACATACTTAATAGCAGTCTTCCTTCCTTCCAGTACCTAAGAAGAGGCTACTGAGAAGACAGAGGTTGAACTAGAGATCTTCTGATGTGCCTTTCAACCTGAATGATTCTGTATTTCTGTGATGCATTAAGTTTCAGCACTGCTGGAAACATGCTACTACGCTACCTGGGCTTTAGTCCAATCTGGTGTAGCAGTTCTCATCTTACCCATGCATTAGACACACTGTTAAAAACTCATGGTCAGACTCAAGCTCAGTAGCAACTCACCACCTCTGCAAGCTGAATGTGTCACTTATACTTCCAGCTTCAAGAAACAAGACTCATATTCTCAGTTTTACCTTTACGCTTTCAAGAAGAAATAATATTGAAGTCCTCACAAATAATACAGACTCAAATATCCTATTTGAGTCCTTTAAGAGAAAATTTGAAAGAAGGTTTTTTCCCCAGACTCTCCAGCCAGATATTGAAAAACGCTCAGGCTCACTTTTTTATCTGGAAGGTAGAGGGAATTATTAGGGGGCTATAGCCTTAGAGAAGCATAGTAGACAAAGGAAGTGGTTGAGAATATGAAAACGAAAAATCATTTGCATGCAATTGAACAGAAAATATCACCACTACTAAAACAGCAAGGAAGGGATGGAGTGAAAGCAACAAAATCATGACAATAAATCAGATGTTTTAAAATCTAACTCACAGATGTATGGGTTTGATCTCGGAAGGTTCAGAAAAGGGAAAGTAAAGCATGGAAGCAAGTACTTTCTGAAAGAAACCTTATGAAACACACAATTAGCCTGATGCACAAAGAAGAGAGGAGGAATGAATTTTGCTTCATTAGGTGCAACTGAAGCAGAAACAAATCATACAAGAGGTGGAACACATCAAAACACACATCAGAGAGAATGAGCATAAAGGAACAGCAGAAGTGCATGGGGTAAATCAAGTGCTATTGTTAAGTCATTGACAAGTAGCGGGTGAAGAGATAAGAACAGAAAGGAGTTATCAGGGTGCTAAAAGACAAAGCAACATGGTGTTAAATGGAAGCCAAAAGAGGAGCGCCCTTGTTCACATCCCTTAACTCCCTATTTTACAGAAAATTGGCTGTGCACAATATGAGCTGGGATGGGAAATAGTCAGGACCTGTATAGAAACTGCACACCTGCGCCATATTAAGGATATGCCATTTTTCTACCATTTCAGGATTTCTGTCACTTTGTGCAGAAAGCAAATCCAGTCAGACTTGACGCCTATAAAGCACAGTAAATTAAATAATCTGGCTCAGGTTCTCCTGAATAATCTGTTCAAAGTAGCTTGGGCTGGTGAGAGGTAGAATATGTTCATCACAGAAATTACTGCACTCACTGATGAGCCTTTTGGGCCTTTACTGGCTGAAAGCTGGAGTCCCCAGGAACGATAAAAGTGTAGGTTGGGTACTCTGTGGGAGGGGTGATGATGTGATTTCCATTCACATCTTGAAAAACATTCATACTGTCACAACACAGCAGAAAGCAGACACTTCTGTACACATATATGGTTTCTACTGGAAGGCCACACAGCAGTTATGCAGCAGTATTGCAGCCACAGTAACTTCAGCCCAATACAGGAATGATTCAATCAAAATCCAGCAGTCTTTATTTTGTTTTTACTTGCAGTACTCTTAATTATGAGACTTTTTTCTTAGACTGATAGTCACATCCATGAATATGTTTCATAACACGTGGCTTACTTCATGGGTGTATAGAAGTGTTTCATTCACATTTACTTTACGGAAGTTGAGGATTTTCTGACACCTCCTTGATATACATGAAACTTGCTATTAAGATGTGTCACAGTGAAAAATATAACATATTTTAGAACGACCATAAAGGTCTCACTCAAATGTAAAATATGCAGTACTGTAAACTGCAGAATTGTATAAGCTTGTTTAGAAAAAGAAAGCCTTCTGCTCTTGTTAGCACCAGGGAAACACAGGATATGTTTAATACATTTGTATAACAATAAATATAATTATTCCATAGATAGGGATAGAAAAATGGCATTAGTCATACAGGTGTTCAGGACAGAAGCACCAGAGCCATTCAGGAACAAAGCAGAAGTCAATAAAAATATTGTCTTAGAATTTATTTTCTTTTATATTCTGTGACCTTGATTTCTTCACTTTCATCACTTTGAGCTCAACCAAAAAACAAGATTCAAAAGGTACACAGGGTCTATGTCTCTGAGCCTTTTATGCCCACTGGCAAGTTCAAGAACTGATCAAAGTTAGAGCTCCCAATGTGGAATGAAAGAAGAGAGTCTAAAATGCATCTGTTTCATGGAGTGCTTTTTGCATCCCAGGAAATGAACGAACAAAATATGCATTCCCATCAAACAACTTTCTAAAACATAAGCCTCTAGGTATTCTCATAGACATCATTTAACTCAGACTACTTAGTTTTCCTCCTTCTAGCTCTGGGCTAGTTCCACAGAAAATCTGAAGAGCCCATAAATCTCTCTTCAGGCATCTAAGCCTACATGTACATTAACATGTAATTTAGCAAACAAAAGCAGATTGGCAGACTGAAGCTACTGGTGTCCCCACATCCACTTTATGTGTGTTTCAGGGCTCATCCTTCAGACTAGACCTGGCCTGATGCCTTGAACTGAATATCTCCATCATGTCCATGATTCATAGCTGCTCCAAGGGCTGGTCAGGGGTTTGGACCCCCACTAGGGGTTAGAGCACATCTGTAAGTTCCTGCAGAAAAGCTTCTGGATCATTTCACACAGATAAAACTAGTACATGTGTACAAAAGCTGCTCTATAGCCAAGTTAATGTGCATCAAGTGGGGATGACCAAGAGCTAGTTTCAAACCTACACTACTGCACTGCATCAACACGTTCAGGCACACAAAGCCTACATCCAACATGGGAGCGTCAACAGCCTGCTGATTTGATGGCACATAAAATAAAACTTATGTTGGTAAAAAAAATAGCTCAGGATTTCATCTGTGCAAGTGAAACCAAATTCTACCTTCATCTTCAGAGGAGCAAAATTTACTTTCATACGAGAAATGGACATACTCCCTCAACAATGCCCTTCTGGAGGGTGGAGGCAAAACCCTGCCAAAAGGGCTGGTGTGGCTGCAATGCAGACATCTTCAGGGGAGGAGAAGGAAGGAAGGCTTATGGCCAGGAAGCACAGGGTCTTCCATGCTTCATGTTCCTTCTTCCATTGCTGGATGTCCTCACTATTTGCATGGCCTCCCCTTCAGCACAAGGAGGACAGGGTGAAACTGAGTGATCAGAGAAGTGTGGGATCATCCCTGCAAGCAGCAGGGTTATGGCTGACTGTTGCTGGAACTAGAAAAGCCACTTGGTCCTGTCTAAGGATGACAATGTCTGGAAAATCAGTGACTGTAGCAAGCCATTATACTCCTGTTTCTCTTAGCTTCAGGCACCTAGCCCTAAAATTACTGTAAGGGTGTTGTCTGTTAACCTTAACTTACTGTGAGATAAAATTCTGTGCTTTTTGGACTTCAAAAGTTGCCCTGCATAGAGATGACTGTGCTGTGAAAACAAGGCACAGGCAAAATTAATCTGGGGCACAACTGATCCTGGCCAAGCAGCGTTGACCTGGAAACCAGGAGGAAAATTTAAATGCTGTACAAAGTAATGAAGTGAAAGCCCCAAATCTCCAAGTCAGGCAACTCAGTTTGTGTTAATAGGCAACAAAAAATGCCTGACACAAATCCCTGCCGCTGCCAAGGAAGAATAGTGAGTGCTAAAAGCCAGAGGTATGATAAAACAATTGTAACTGGAAGACTTGATGGAATGAAAGTGAAAGAAGGGAAGGACAGCATGGTTGTTGAGTTTTGTTTCTCAGGCTGAGAACCATGATTAGAAAAACTTACAATTTATCTGTGCATTTTTTTCTGGGTCAAATGCTCCAATGTTTTGTTCATTCACAGCCTTACTTAGACAGTAACAAGGAAAACACCAAAATGTCTTTCTTGGTTTATGACTTTCTCTATTCCCCAGGGCAAAGTTAGCTCAGCACTTACAGGTCTAATCTTGGCTAAATTGAAATTGGAGAAGGTCTCAGAAAAAAAAATAGAAAAAAGTGAGAAGGTTGTTAGCCCCATCAAAGTGCTTAAGATTGGCCTTAACTATTTTTAAAGCTCTTGTTTAAATTGTAAAGCAGTAAGGGATTAAGAACAAACACATGCATTTCTCTTGTTTCGCTTGTGTGTAAGTAATTTTAAAGGTCAAGCACAGCTTTTTTGGTCCCTGAAAAAGCTCTCTGAATTTTGAAAGTTAAAAAAACATAGGCCAGATCATCAGCGAATGTAAACTAGCAAAGTTTGTCATAGTCAACACAGCAGGCCAATTTACACTGGTTGAGATTCTGGCTGCTGTTTTGTAACATTCCAGGAGGACAACATTACAGTGTCTTTAAAGAAATATAACCTGAAAGAGGAGAGACAGATTTCCCTGTCTGAGTCTCCGCCAGAGGGAATGAACTCATAAGGAACATAAATCAAGACAATGAAAACAGGCAGTTGAAGTCCAGTTCTGGCGACGACAGGTATATTGTTTCTTTGGGTTTCCAGTAGAAAGCCAGGCTGTGCATGCAGGGGCTCTTTACTGAGGCACAAAGAGCACCTTAACTCGAGGATTCCATTAATTCCAGTAAGTATCTTGATTTAGTCATTAGAAAAGAATCATATATGCCTCTGACACAAAGATTCTCTTAAAACATTTTACAAGCCCCATTGGCATTCCCTGGACAGAAGAAACAAGTCAGCAGCCCACAGTTCCCAAGAAGTTAATCAGGAGTTTCCCAAAGCTGACTTTCGGATATGGCACTATCTATACTATTTTCTTCATAATGTTTACCAAGTGTTTCTTCTGGGATATCAGAGAGGATATTTTTTGTCTTTTTTTTTTTTTAAAAAAAAAGTTATAATTCACCTCTTAGGTATCTTTTTGCTGATCCTTGCCATGATGATGAAAAAAAAGCAGAATGATATCCCAGAGCTCTCCTTCCAAATATGCGACTAGTGCAGATCTGAAAGATGCTTACGACCTGATCCAAAAGGTAATCAAATCAATGATATACCTAATCAATAGAACATACAAAATCAATATTAATTGCCTCATCCTGCTTCCATGGAAGTCAAGGAAGTAAATTTTCAATGGCAACAACATCAAATAGTACTATTAAGTTTAAAATTACTCATGAATAAAACAGAGAATCTCAGAATCACAGAATCATAGAATCTTAGAATGGTTTGGATTGGAAGGGACCTTGAAGATCATCAAGTTCCAGCCCCATGCTGTGGGCAGGGACACCTTCCACTAGATCAGGTTTCTCAAAGCTCCATCTGACCCAGCATCTTGAAAGACTGTATGAACAAAACTAGTAGCTCCCTATTAAAAAGTTTTGCTATTAAAATCAGGCTTTTATTCATTTTCCCAGTGCTTCACAAGGAGACATTTAAAGAGCTAGGAGAAGGACTTTTGAATCTGCTTTTTCTTCTCTGCTCCCATGCTGTAATCGCTGCAGAATTTAAAGAGCATATTCATGTGAGAACACTTTAATTCCTAATTAGGGACAATTGGTATGTTCAGGTGATTATTTTTCTGAGTGTCTGAAAAGACACGATCCTTCTCAGACAATCTGGTATCATGGGCTTAGGTCAAAACCAATGTTTTCTTTCGCCGTTTCTTTCCCATTTCAGTGCACGTAAATAATAGCTAGGTTACAGTAAGTTTTTTCACTTATTTTTATAACAGAACTGACCTGTAATCACAATTCAAGGATCTAATACAATAACCACTCCTGTGATTACGGTTAACAGAAGGTGAATAGTAATAGAGTAGCTACATAAGGATTACTCCCAATCAATAAGTGTTGAAAAGTATAGGGACAAATACCCACACTTCCTTCCTGGCTGTTTAAGAGATTTCTGATCCCATATACAAGAGCAAGCAAGGTCAAAAATTAAGCTGCTGTATACTCTGCATATAGCAACTCTTTCCTAGTAGAAGCATGAGCTGGGTACTGGAATTTAGGCCACATGAATATAAGCCCTCAGCAGAATTCTTTAAAATGTCAGGTTTTAGTATTTTGCATTTTAAACGTTCAAAGAATTTCTACACCAAGATCAAAGCACGAGATTCAACCCCAAATATGTGAATATCAACACACAAGCAAGGTTTAGAATGCACCAATTGAATGATCTTTTGCAAAAGAACACTCTTTCTGTGCTTAGGAGGCATTTCAAATTTCATTTGACACACAAGGCAATTAATTCCTTTTGGTGCATTTATGTTACCATATTCTGCTCTTTGACACCCTGTGTGGTAAATATTCTTCCTGTGGAAAGATTTGTAAAATTATGGGGTTTAGCCTTGATTCCTGGGGATACTTGTTCTAGAGTGACAAGTTTCCTATCCTTCTCTGTTTTAACTCTGTTAAAAATCACTAATATATCTATGTGATAATTATTATACTTTAACTTTTCTGTTTGTAGTGACTGATATATACTTAGAGACTGTATTAAAATGTTAAATATACATACATAGGGCGGGAAACTATGTTCTGAGTGAAGCATCTTTGTTATATCTCCTCCATCAAGAAACACTAATACAAAGTGTCAGTATATAAGGAACCTCCAGAATCACAAAGCTTGAGTTATCTTTTTAACCATATGCAGAGATTACAGCTATTCTGGCTTGCATTTTCCAGCCTGTGAAATACTAAACCCAAAGCTATCCTGCTTTTATTAAAATATTTTTAGAATGCAAAAGGACTAAGACTCTGAGGAAATGCCAAATTAATATTTAGTTTTGCATTGGTTAGTCAGGACAGTTTATCTCTTTATGCATCTGTCCCACATCATAAATGAAAAGGAGAAGCAGTAGGTGGACATATAATTAGACATTCAGTACAATTCATCAAAGACACCGAAGCGTTGTTTCAACAGACAATGCATGTATACCATTTATTAAATTCTGGAACACTGACACAATACAGTCTAATGGCCACACCTTCTATAGGGAATTTCCTACCTTTCATTTAAAAGGAGGAGGGGGTGAAGAATTTTCTGATTTGCAAATCAAGTGACATGACCAGGGAAAACCCCTAAACTCAATTCTTCAGCATACAAGCAGACCTGAGCTTGAGCTGCCAGTCTAATTTGAATAGCTAGCAGCCAAGGCTGGCTTCTGCTCCAGATCAGAAAATGAGCCACCACTATCACCACCACTTCAGAAAGCCAAGTCCATCCTGTTCCCTTTTCTTTCCCATCATTAGAATCTTGTACTTTGTTGAGTCTGGAAAGCAGAGACAATAAACTCATCTTTCTCCTTCACCTTCCACTTCCATTATCAAGGCTCCGAAAGCTTTAGGGCAGTTGCAGTTCTGCATGTATCTCTACGGAGCAGAACAGGTTCATTCCCAGGTTGCTCATGTTCAGCTAGCATTTCACCAGATTGCTAAGGTTTCCCTGGGGAATACCAGTCCCAGAAAAGAAACTGCATTTTTTGCAGCTTCTAATTTAGACAAACTCTAAGAGAGTTTCATGAGACAAGAAAAACACATTTTTCTAGGCTTAGTTGTTGATCTGCAGCATCCTAAGATGAGATTTTAGAACATTTAACACAGATAAAAGGAAAATGTAAAATGAAAATGGAACATGTTAGGCAACCAGGCTGCTTTCAGTTCCCTGTATAATTATTATAAACTTATTTCCACACAACCTGTGGATGTTCTCTATGTCTGGAGACAGAGTGGAGCCTCCTTCCAATGTGCTAGCTCCCCTTGTATATAATTCCTTTTCTGCCAAGTAAGAAACGTAAAGACCTAAAGTGGTTACTGCATGCTCATGTGGGCCCAGAATTCCAGAACTGAAAGCTGCCATTTGTCTCTTCCTAATTACCATGAATTCTTCCCTTATGCATTCAATGGAGATTGGATTAACACAGCTATTCTGTTTAAAAATCAAACTTCAGTATCGTCACTTGCAGTGCTTTTATAGCTAAATTTATAGTATCTTATCTAGCTGAGGAATCTTTGCTGTGTTCCAGGATCATTTGTTAATGTCACTGCAGCCACTGAAATGGCAGAAGTTCATTATATTGTTATTGTACATACAGCATATTAAAAAACTAAACAGAAGGTCAAATTCTGATCATGTGACTATGTATATAAATAAAGAATATTTCCACTGAGTAAGATGAAATTGTTGGAATATCTGGCCAAAGTTCTAATTTATTATTGTGGCATTCACAGAAATAGCAATTAGAAATAGACACATGGACACACATACAGTGACTAGAATATATAACATTATATTGTTGTAAAATTAGATTTCACTTAAAAAGCAAATGGGAAAAGATAAAGACTATGATAGGATTTTGCAACTGTTTGCAAGAAAATCCAATATCATGCCTAAATTGCTTGAAATAAAAACTTCATTTGGCTAAAGGAACTTTTCAATGGGATGAAAATATTTAGCTGTAACCCATTTCATTTAATTTTGCAGTTTTTCACTACTCACTTAATCCAAGAGAACTGGCAATTATGACTTAGAATCAAGTGCAGACCTTTTTAATCCTGTACTTCGGCCAATGGTTACTGAAGGTTTTTTAAAAATTAACAGAGGTGAGAACCATTACTACATCTGCCCATAACATTTTACCCTGGATCAGAGATAGGATCAGTTTCCAACACCTTTCTCAGTTCTTCAGTTTCTAGTACCCTTCCACCCTGTCAGAGCATTGAAATAGGCAGGACTGCTTGCGGATACCTGAGCATGTCTGAAACACCCAAAGCCTGGAACATGTCATATCTCCCCTAGACAAATGGAAAGCACAGAGAGAAGGGGTTTAGACTGGTGAGGATTACTAGATCCTCATGTCACAGATCCTTATGTCACAGCACCAGCAAAGGATCAGTCTCTCTTAATACAAGTTATGGGCACATTCATACATGTTTTGAAAGATCACTTCTTGTCGGCATTACTGTCTTGTAAAAGACAAGTTTAAGATATTCCCAGCTCCTTCTAACACAATTTATTTCATTTTTAGCTTACCTTTACTGTGTAATTAGGTATTTATTCTGATTCACTGCATAGCAATATAAGACATGAAGAACTTAGAACACATATTGATGCTTACAGAAACCAAGAGATGTGCCACTACCTTGTGCAGGCTAGGGAAAACTCTTAGACTTTATCTCCTTTGTATCACTCACCACATCCCAAGTAAAATCACATCAGGTGGTTCTATTGTTGAAAGAACAGAAGATGATAAAGGACGTGGCTGACAATGCTTGAGAGGAAAGTGCTTCTCATTGTAGAGAGGTATTACATACCTGTCTCTAGGGGCATGCTGGCTATTAGTAAAAGTAATTTCATGCACTAATATTCACAAGAAAGTTATGATTATTAACCCCCTCCTGGCAGGACAGCAAGAGATGGCATTGGTCTCCAGCTCTTGCCATCTATTACTCTTTCCTACCAGCACAACATATCATCCCCTTCATGGAATTATAGAATCATTTAGGTTGGAAAAGAGCTCTAAGATCATCAAGCCCAACTGTTACTCCAGCACCATCATATTCACCCCTTAACCATGACCCTGTGTCATATCCACACATCTTTTAAGTACCTCCAGGGATGCTGACTCAACCACTTCCCCAAACAGCCTTCTCCAGTGCTTGACAACCCCTTTAGTGAAGAAATATTTCTCATATCCAATCTAAAACTCCCCTGGCACAGCTTGAGGATGTTTACGCTTGTCCTGCCACTTGTTACTTGGGAGAAAAGACCAACATCCCCCTGGCTACAGCCTCCTTTCAGGTAGTTGTAGAGAGCGATAAGGTCCCCTCTGAGCGTCCTTTTCTCCAGGCTAAAAACCCCAGATCGCTCAAATATTCCTCATAAGACTTGTGCTCCAGACCCTTCATCAACTTCTCTGCCCTTCGCTGGATGCACTCCAGCACCTCAATGTCTTTATTAAGCCTTCTCTACAGGTGTTCACAATTAATAAACTTTTCTTAAGACAGTGTTAACAGAATTCTTCACCCATTATTAAAGGTGAGAACTCAGGAGAGCCTCATACCTCGACAGCTCTGTATTGATGCAGAGTGTATGGTGGACCAATTAATTTATCTACATTTTCCACAGCTACAAATGTCTCTGAAATATTTAAAAGCCCAACTGATCTTACTTTATTTCCTTTACAAAGCTTTTCTTTTTCAACTGAAAAATTTTATTCCAAACACTAAAGAAAACCTCTGCTTTCCATATTTGTGATTTTTGTCTTTTAGGATTGGGCTTAATATTTCATTTTACAAATAAAATGAATGTGTTGAGAAAGTAAATGTGTTAGAGAAGTTGAAGCTGGCAGCTCAAAGCTGTCTATTTGTCACTAGCTGCAGTATACAGCTGCAGAGCTCCAGGATCACACACTGCCAAGGGAACAGCCACCAATTTCAGTGCCAGGGCCAGGAGGCAAGAAGTTGGCAAGGATACACTCCCCCTTCTCCTATACAAATGGATATACAGGGAAGCGAGGACAGCTGGGGCTAAGTCTGAGAAGGAGGAGGAGGAAAGGCCATTCAAGCACAGAGGGCCAAAGCTCCTGAGGAAAGGCTGACATTAGGAGCAGCAGAATTTGTTGATGGCAATTTTTAGCTGCTGGCTCCCATCAGATTTAACCACATCATTTCCAGTACCAGCCTTAAGTATGCTGTCTGCATCACTACATAACCTTCTTTCCTGTCTGACAGAAAAAGCATACCTTCTTTCAGCCTCTTTTTAAGAGGGTAAGCTATGATAAAAGGTAGAAAATGGAATTTATCTAAGTCACGGTGTGATTTTCCTGTAAAAAGGCACCAAAAAGGTTACATTATTAGTCTAGAGAAAATATAAATAGATATGTGTTAGATATGTAGCAAACAATGAAGCACCAAAAGTATTCTAAGTGCTCTTCTGTAAATTCTACAATAGTTAAAGAACACAAGGTAACTAAATGATATTGACAAGCAATTTGATTAAAATAAAAAGATATTTATATTTTACAAGATGCATAGTTAGCTTGTGAAATTGATAGCAATACAATAATTGAGGAATAACTTCAGAAAATTCGAAGTAAGATTAAAATTAAGTGGAAAACAAAAATATTTGCATTACATTTCCTCTCTTTTTCACTCATGCTTTTCTAATGCTTTCTGAAATAACCCTTTACTAAATCTAGGAGTGTTGAAGAGAATATGGAAAATTACCTTTCTGAAAACAGCTGAGGATGACAACTGTCAGAGAGCTCTGCATGATGTAGAGAAGAAGAAAGAAAGTGAAAGTCATTTAACACAGTTGTCCAGAGCTGTAAACTCTGGGGATAGAGTTGTGACATGATTCTGTCCTTATAACAATAATGATTTGAATTCATATTACATCATAAATGAAACCGGATTAAACTCCATCTCCTTTTTTTAACCACTTTTTAAAATTAGTGAATTACTTATTGGATGTATTAAATTAATACATTTCACAGATTGAATGTATTAAGTGAGAATTACCACTCTTACACAAAATCTTAAGAAAAATGAACAGGAAAATACATCATCCTTTCAAGATACAGGTGGCACTTTTTTGTGTCTGGTGGAAGAGCAATACGGTGGTTAACCCCACATGAAATCCATCTGAGGAATGACTCAGTCTAAATCATGTATCACAGCTCTGCGTTTCGCATTATTTCCAAACCTGAGAGGTGGGAGAAAAATGTCTTCACATTTCTTGATGATGTATCCTGACAGATCTCAGGGTTGTACATGGATTAGCACTGCCATCTAAATGAAAATGAAAATCAAAGTAAAATAATTTAGTTCTGTATTCCTTACGCTGTAAGATGAACCATCAGTTTGGGGGATTTAAACTATCATACACAAAACTAATTTCAAACATTTCTCATCATTCTTACCAGGACTCCTGTTTTGAACAGGGTGCCTCTCTAGAGCAGCACCGAAAACACCCTAGTGACACTGACTCCTTGTAAATGGGAAAAAATAATTTCCTTTCTACCTCTCCTCTCTCTTTATCCTGCAAGGGGTGTGGATTCACTGACTGGTCTCTCCATCCTCCCTTCTTCAGAAGTTTAGAAGTTTTAGCCAAGTGTTTCTTTGCAGTACTACAGGACGATGACAGTTTCTCAGCGCACCGTGACATCTTGTTGGCACAGCAAGATCTCACTCCCTCAGTGAGCTCCAAGAGCAGAAGACCTTAGTCTAGGAGAGAATACTCCAGCATAAGGTAATTTCTGCATTCTCCCCTTTGTTCTTGTTAATAGAATGCTTTGATTGAATTTCCAAACCTCGAAACAGAGGAAATTACAGAATTAAGGCTGACTTACAGCACAGGTGTTGTGGTTGGGTATTTCCTGAACATCTGTTTTACCAAACTTTTTTTTTTCTCACTATAATTTGCAAATACTATTTATAGTGTGCACACTAGAAGAGAAAGTCCAAACCACAGCTTAAGGCCTGGACCCATTCTCTGGCCCCAGGGTAAGCGGCAGAGGATGGTTTGCATTCACACAGCAAAACTCTCTTCCTTCGCCAGAAACTGCGTGCTGGAAACAGGTCCTGGCTTGTACTCTTCCTCTGACTGAGCTCAGGCCTGGAGATCACAATGCTGGCTGGACTGAACCCATGCCAAACTGAGTGCTAAAAGTTAAGCTCCAGACCATTGCATTCCAGTACTTGAGCTCAGGCTTGGTCTCTGATTCATTTATTAGTGTACATATTGTCAGTAGGCTGAGCATGAGGATCAAAAAGCAGTAGGGAAAGGAAAAAGCTATTTATGGTCAAGCATAACTTCAGCCCAAGAACAAGCAGGTATAAATTAACAATGAATATATTAGGCTTCAAATTAAAAGATGGTTTCCAGCCACGAGGTGAGTCAAATTCTGAAGCAATATTCCCACAGAAGAGCAAGAGCAGGAAGGTTAACTCATTTTATGCTGGAAATAGATAAAATTTCAAATCAAAGACTGAATGATGCAGTTCTACTTGATGGCAGGAGTCTCAGCCTAGGAAGTCCTTCTACCCCTACCTATGTTTTAATCCTTGCTACAGCCCTAACACAAACAGACTGTATAAAATAAAGAGAAAAGGGATGACATAATATGGCTGTGAAGTCACTATACCTGATACAGTACCTCTCCCTTTCTTCAGACTAAATGCATTTTACGAAAAAAGATCTCCATTTTTTCAGTGAAGAGGAAAGTCTCAGTTTTCCCTGTAAACAGTGAATATTTATATCCAATACCACTTACACAGCACTTTGTTTCCAAATGAACCCATTTTATTGTGAAACTCCCTAGGGTTGTAATTACTGTGACTAGGATGACACAGACTAAAGCAAATCAAGAGATGTAGGCAACAAATCTGGGAACAGAGATATTTATTTCTCATATATTTATCACCTCCAAATTACTGGAATCAAAATATGAACATAACAAGGAGCTACTTAATTACTTTACAAATTATAAACTGTTATTTTCTTTGGAAAAATAATTGTACAAGCAAAATAACACATTTTTTAAGCTTGTATAGCCATAATGAATGCATTAGGCGTGACCTCATGAGAGGCAGAAAAAATGTATTTTAGATATAATAAGCAGTGATTGTCTTGTCCTGTAATAAACATCTAGTCACACTGTAGCTGTTCAAGGGGATGTCAGCTTGAACCTGCCTGCCTACCTCCAACGTTGCCTGGCTTGGTAATTGTAGTGCATAACTATCTTCTTTTCCTCCCAAATTGGAAAATGGGCAAAATGTCAGGAAAATTAAAAATCACGTGAATGTTGGGGAAATAATGATTATTTAATACAGTAACTTTAAGTCCTTGCAATTGCTGTAGGCAGTGTGTTTCCTTGGATGTGCTCTTTGGAAGCATGAGCTGTAGTCATACTAACTACAGCACTCTGAAGAAATTGCTAACTGTAGAGTACAATAACTGCTCTTTTTTCATTCAGCATCTCTGGGGACACTCCACAGCAGATGGCTGGTGGACTTTAGCAAGAGAATATTCTTCAGAGTTAGGGCTAATAACTGCATCTGCTGATCAGGGATTTCAGCACTGCTCTCCAACCAAACCCAACACAAAACCTCTGCAAGTAAGAGCAAACTGTCCTTGTGGGCTGCGTATTCCATCATTTCAGAAACAGGAAAAAGGTGTTGATTGTACTCTGGTAAACTGAGCCATGCTGAACACCGCTGAACATAACCACTAGCAACTACCACAGCATGGTGTACGCAACCTCAAGGCTTGAATAACAGCCGGTCTGTCCATCCCCAGGTATACTCCATTCTATTTTTGACTGAATGCCAAGATCAGAGTTGGATGGGCACCATTTATCCCTGCAACCTCCCCCACCATAGAAGGAAACAGAAGTATGCCATCAGAGTCTCCCTGATCATTCAAGAGCACACATGTAAGTAATTCTTCAAAAGAAAACATAGTGTTATTTAGTGCAATCCCAGATTCAGACCCCTCTTGGCACACATGTGAAGAAAACCCTGTGAGTTAAGACCAAAAAAGTCTTTGAAATGCTGCTGTCCTCTGATCTTCTTGGAACCTTAGTGGCTGCAAAATTTTACAAGAGCTTCAAGGAGTTTCACATTTCTGCTAACACCTGTGAACATCGGGAGGGTCATCAGAAGCCAAAAGGGGATTGCCAAGGATCACAAAACTTCAGCAGCACCAGCTTTTCCCAGATTTTGTTCTCCAAGTACCATTTTTTTGCCTAGCTGAGAATTCACTCAAACCAGTGAGATCTTCAGAGGCTCATTTTAGACTGGTCTAAAACTGTAGCATATTGAAAGAATAGTAGAAATAAGCTTTCATGTAAGTCATGTAATGGTTACTTACTTTTTAGCATCTACAACTATATTTTTACAGGCTCTGACTGAGTTTTAACAGCATCAGTGCAACTTCCTATTTTGGGCTTGTCTTCCTTGCCAAAAAGTTCTTTTAGTAAAACAGAGTATCCCTTGCATGCTAATTAAACTGTCATTTTACTGGAAAGTAAACCAGTAAGTACACCAATAGGCAGAAGCACTTTTAAGCTTTCAATAAAAATCCATCATTCCTTCACTCCATCAGTATTTCAGGCTGGGATGGTACTCAAATAAACAAAGCTCACCTTCCTTCTACTGACAACAAAGATTACATTCTAGCTTTTTCCTACCTGCCTCCATAGCTGCCTCTGGGCAAATAAATCTCACACACAACCATGTAACTCCAGTCTCCTTCACTGGCACTTCTTGAACAGATTTCTAATAGTTTGAAGCCCCCTGGCTCCACTCCTATGATGCACTGCTTGCTGCTTCTTTTTCCTGTATTTAGATGGGTTTTGGAGAAGCATCATAATGAAATACTGAGCTATTCATTCTGTCATTTCAATAAATAATTGAAATTCAATCCAATTTTTTTTTCCTTTGTAGATATCTCTCTTCATCCAGAATATTGTATTTTCCCCCAGCTGGTGTTAAGATCTGATTAGTGAGAAATGCCCTCGCCTGAATGAAGGTACAAATGAGAACATGTGGCAAAGTCAATAACAAAGATTTTATTTATCAGTGAATGTGAATTAGAGAGATAGAAAGAAATAGAAAAGAGGCATGGGGTGGGAGGAGAGAGAGAGAGTTCAAGCAGAAGATAGTCACCATCCATGGATCCAACAGTGTTTCTGTTCGTCCTTCCTTATCCTGGGCTTCTCAGTGAAGGGGGTTCTGAGGTCATTCAAAACTTCACTATTTATATGTTTTAACAAACAAAGGAATTAATACTCATTGGCTACACATTTCTCTTATTCTACTGGTTAAAATATTCCCTCATTTCTAAAGCTAATTAGTCCCATGCTCAGTCTTTTCTTCTGAGTCAGTGGGTTTCTTGGGTCGGTAGGTTGTAAGTCAGTGATCACTATCTCCCCCTGCCAAAGTTAACCTTTACCCAGTCAGAGCTGATTTCAGCACAGCTGCTGAGTTGGCTTTCCTTGTGGTCTGTAAATTCCGCATTCTTTATGCCCATTAGCAGTGACAGATTCTTCTCCCCCGGCTTGTTAACCTCCTAGGTCTGAGATAACACCCGCACAATAGTACCATCTTTTTCTTATCTCAAGTTCCCTGTGGTGGCCTAATTTACAGTCTAAGTTCTGGGCATCTGTGGAGGCATAGTCAGGGGGGCTCTAGTGGATGGTGGTGGCCACAAATGCCATCTGTCCCAAAACTTGGGGTGATCTTTGTTTGACTGTCGATACGCGTATGAGCAGTTGCCTCCTTACACAGTTTGCCACAGTGGGAATTTTTGTCTGGATGTGTTAACCAGGATCTCTCCTCTGCCAGGCCTAGTTTTAGTGCCATCTTGTTGCTTCATTCTGTGCTTATCTCATGGCAAAGTCCTTCTGTGGCTTTAACAGTGTTTAAGACAGGCAACTGTACTTTTTAAGTCCTTACAGGTGGTCTGTCAGTTAGTCTACTGAATGAACTGTGGTTTTACCATATAATATCTTCTTTATCCTTAAAATCCCAGTCATACTACTAACATACGAAGAATCAGTTCCATGGAAACTGCTTTTCAAAAATCAATCTTCAGAGCCAGGTCATGTGAATGAAAAAATACACCTGAATACTGTGCTATTATGGTGCTCAATGAAATAAAACGTGGCTCCACAGTGGTGTGGGTGTCCCCGTGAATTAAGTCTTGACTGAGTCATTCATTTACTCACTGATCAGTGATATTGAATAACTGCAGAAGTTCTCCCTGTCGCTGGTATACAGCACAAAAGATGTATGATGCTTAGAAGAAACCAACAGTCCCTTTGGTAACTTGAGCATAAGGCTCAATTAGAAATTCAAAATATGTACTTTGACTGAATATTAAATATTGTTTGTGGTTGTGCTCTGAGATTAGAATGCACAAGTTCACAATCACAGAATAACACCTAGAACATTTTGTGGTATGAAAGATAAAGACCTCTTAAGAAGATAGCTATCTCCACATATTTCCTCAATGTCAAAGTAATTAATTTCATTTTCTGCAGATCTTGCAAGCTTGCAAGGTTTGTCTTTTCTGTAAGGAAGTCATTCCTCTACAATCATGTACTACTGTAAATAAAACCTAAAAGAAGTTTGAGGTCATCTTTTGAGTATCTTGGCTCTACATACCTTAATTTTAACTCCATTTTTTCAATTCTGTGGGCCTGAAATAGGTTAGGAATGTGTGCACTTAGTACTCTACGTCCTTAAAAATGACTGGTGAGAGGGGATTTAACTGAGCTGATGCTACAGGCCATGTCCCTGTGCCAGCAAAGCCCCCACACGCTCAGCCCGTAACCGATTAGACAGGATTATTGTGCTATCTCTCTAATACGCACACACTGGTGTTTGCCTTCACAGCTTAAATGATTTCATAGGAGAAATTTGTCAGTTTTCCAAGCTGTCACAGAACACTTTTTAATCCAGCAATCTCAGTGGCTGAGGCTGGATGTGATCCTGCATAGTCCCAAATTCCAGCTGTTCCAGCCAGCAGCCAAGCTATCAACAGACTGAGTGCAGACATTCTTCACACAGCTGAAGCTATGGAAAGCACAGCAGATATTCCATAAAATTCCAGAATAAACAGCCATTTAAGAGCCATTTAAAACCCATTTCTCAGCTGGTAAAGATGGTGAGGTTTTTCCATTCATGTTAGACTGGAAAGGCTTAATTTTCAGTTGCTGGTATTTCCATACAGGCTGAACAGTATGTCCTCCATGTGAGGACAATCCTGCTGAATGGGTGGAAGTAAATCCTGTGAAGAGCTGGGATGACTAACACTGTTTTCCATATCTTCGCTGTGAAGGAACAGGTTTTCAGAAAACTATGACAGAGGCCTGTGTTCACTCTCAAGCATTTAGAAATGCAACTAAGGTAGGCCATAAAAGACTGAATGTGGTTTGCAGTTGTGCTTTGGAAAGCTACCAGTCAATGCACTAACGGTCCATGGCTAATCAGTTCTCACCTGGGAAATCAAAAGCTGGTACTCTGTTGGAAATGGGCAAGACTAATTAAAACGTGCTTTCTTATGGGATACAGACATAAGGTATTAATGAGTTTAAATTATTGAACTCTGAATTCAATAGAAAAGACTTTCCAAACCAAATTGAGGACAAGGTCAGCAGTAATACACTTGCAAATTGCCAGCACAAAAGGAAGAGATGAAAAGGGCACTACTCCACTATAGCTGGGCTTGGTTAAACACAAGGGCAGGTTCAAGAAGTTTGATCAGGAATGGAGAGAAAAAGTGCATGATGCCAGGGTGGTAAAGAAACTTAATTATGCCCAAGAGTGTTATTGTCTCTGCACAAGTATCAGTAAGGTAACTGAATACAGGGAATCCACTAAAGTTTTCCTGTCATGACTAATGGTGAACTGTGACAGAGCTCAACATCCAAAAAAGATCAGAAGTGCTTTTCCATAAGATAAGTAACTGCTGCAACAGACTGCTCTGTCACACTTTCCAGGGCTTCTCCTCAGGAGACTAAACTGGTCATCTGTTCTAAAGAGGACATATGCCATAACATTTTAATTTTCTGGCCCTATTTGCTAAATGTGTAGACAGTGGAAGCAGCTTTGGTTGATCACTACTAGATGATACACAAACTATCCTTTCAGTGAATGAGGTCCTTGATTTCTTCTGTTGTTACAGGCTTCCTCCCTTTCACTGCTTATCTATTGCTTTAGAGGAAGAGACTATTACTATACGCATACAACAGTCTGACAAAGCTCAGAGTTAAACATAAGAACTCCAAGATAATTCAGCACAGTAATAATAATGAAATTTTAAAAAAATCAAAAAAGGGAATGAATGCATCAATACTGTCATGCTGTAAAAGAAAAGTATTGACCCATTTTTCTGGATTGCATGCAGAAGCAAAATGATATTAGATGTCTATCTGCTCTACACTGAACTCCAAATATATAGCAGAGTTGGGGATGAGTTCAAAACCTTTCTGTACCCGAACAGCTCACCTTTACTTTGGCAGAAATATAGTCCTTAAAAAACTTATCATTAATTCCAGGTGAAAACTAGACAGAGTTTTCTAATGAAATCTCTTACTGTACACTCTAAGCATACCTAATCTCTTGTAGGAAATGACCATTGACAGGGGCAGACTATTCTTTCTTCATTTTAATGTTCCTTAAATTTTCACCTGGTATCACTTTTGGAGGAAATACTAATTCCACAAACTGCTCTACATTCCATTCAATTCACACTCGAAATTTAATCAATATTAACCTTGGGAGCTGCCTTCTCTAGAGGACTCAAATTCTGTGGCTACTGCTGTGATGGATTGGCCAGAAGACTCCAAGCAATAATAGTCAAGTGGCTTTTCCACACCCAACACTAATGCATTATTTACACGGGATGCAAAATGTAATAGCATGTGAAAAGACCTGCAGGATCACCTTTGCAAGAGCATTAGGAGGCACTGCTCAACAATTTTTCTGAGTCTAGAGCAGGTAAAAGGAGTTTCTAAGCTCCAACTGAAATGCTTATCCCAGTACTTAACTTGCATTCACCGAGTATGGGAAAGCAGCACTGGAATGGCAACGGCAAACCCGGAGCCGCCACCTCGGCTGTGCGCGCCGCTGCGGCGGCTGCTGCTGCGCTGGGAACACCGGGCACCGGCTGGGAGCCCCGCCAGCCTCCGAGCCCGCTGCCCTCCCCGCCGCGGGCCGAGGCGGCGCCCGGCGGCGGGTTCAGCCGGGGGGCACCCCCTTTTCACCAGCGTGGGTGGGGGGACCCAACCCAAGGGCTGGGCTCGACGCCCGCAGCCTGGCTGACCTCGAATGCCGCGGCGGCGCGCCGCTTCCCCGCACGCTGCCAGCGCCCACCGCGGGCAAGGCCGGAGACCCCCGCCCCGCTCCCCGCGGTCGGCTGGGGCCGCCTGTCTCGGGCACCGCCGCAGCCCCGGCCCAGGGCGGCAGGAGCCCTCTGCACCCACCCGCCGGGGCCGGTACCCTGCGCCCCCCGCCCCGCATGCCTACACCCCTCCCCCCTC
>VXBT01012757.1:57834-87851 GCA_013400235.1 Oriolus oriolus | reverse complement strand
CTGGACGGCAGCGCTGCCGTTCCTTATGAAGAAGGCACAAGTGAGTGCGGCCGGGCGGCGGCGGCGGGGGGCACCCACCTGCCCGCGGGCGGGGCTGCCCCTCGGCGGAGCGGGGCCGGGGCCGCCGGCGCGGAGCGGGGCACGGGCCGGGGCCGCCGCCGGGCGGGGAGTGCGCGTCCGCGGTGGCGGCGGCTCCCGGGCTGTCCGAGGGGGGGGGGGTACGCGATGGGATGGGAGCCGCTGCCGCCGGGGAGCGGTTTGGGGGAGCGAGATGATTGGGAAAAAAAAAAAAAATACCGCGCGGTCTTGCCCTCGGCGTTCCGCAGCCCTTGGAAAAGTTGCAGCAAGCGGCCGGACCGGCAGCCGAGCCTTGGGCGATCTCGGAAGGCACTGGGAAAAATTGCCGTAGTAAATCAGTTGTCTGTGTTACCCTGACGAGTGTGAGAACATGAAATAATCGGGGAGAGCAGTGCCGTGGCTGCGGTTCCCGGTGTCTCCCCGCACGCCGCTCCAGCGTGCGGCGCCGGGCGGGTGCTGTGGGAACCCCGGCGTTGCGCCCTTCGTTCTCCTGCATCCCGCCGGGAAGTGCCGCTCAGTGCCGCTGCGGGGGCCCCTGCCATTATTTCTGCAGGTTCTCTAGAGATTGCAGTCGCTATGCTGTGCGTTTTTTAGAAGGAGGCAAAGGGACAGACGAGTAGAAAATTGTAACAAGAAGCAGCTCGAGGAAACTCTAAAGGGAGAAAGTTTAAGGCTGGACTTCGCAAGGTGCCGATACCCTCTATCCTGGCAGACCCCAGCGAGAGCCACGACTGCTCCGGGAGGGAACAATGCATGGACACGCACACCGCTGCCCCTGAGCTGGGGGCTTTTGCTTCCCCCTTCATTTCTGGGTTAGAAGAAGGATACTTTTTGCCTTCGTCTGTTTCTTGGCGGTTGCTGGGTCACCTACACACCAGTAGCCTGAAGACACTTCAGCATACAGTCATTGGAAAAGACATAAAACATATTTTAAAAAATTTTTAAAAAGACCTTACTGAGGTATTGTGGGTTGTTAAATAATTTTTCAAGAGATGACGGGAATTAGAAATACTTTCTGAAATATTTGAATTTCACCTGGCCAGAGCACTGGAGAATGTTTAAGAACTTAAAACTTGGAGACTTAATTTTTGTGATGCTGAAGTACACCAGGGTTTTATCTTAAATTATTAGCTCTGAATTCTAGCAATGTTTATCCATTGCTGTTATTCCCATTAGATTACTATAGATGCCTTGTACCTCAAAGATGTTGTTTCCGACCCTGTATACACAGTTATTTAAATGTGCTGAATAGATTATCAATTGTGAGTGGTCTCTTAAAGTCTGAGAGCCCTGTTTGTGTGTGCTTGGTTGTATGCATTCATTTAATATTGGAATGGGTAGCAAAAAAGTTGCAAGATGTTATCCTAACCCATGGAAGCATACAAGAAGGGCTGTTTCTTTTGTGAAGGAAAAATGTTCAGGAAATGAATGAGGATTTATGAGTGGAAGCAGTCGAGCATTTTATTACACTTGAACTGTAAACTTATAAAAATCAACAGAGTACTTTTGCAAATTTAGAGCAAAGCAAGAACAATCCCTCTCTCCCAATAAACTGGGAAAGACAGGCAGTCTTGGCATTCAGGACCATATGGCTTGACTCAGGGGCTCACAAGCTGTAGCCTGTGGAACAGCTTCTTGTCATGGTGGTGAAGCATCTGTCAGCCTTCAAGCAGTTATGCTTCCTGCTTTTTGGAGGCAGTGACAGACTCCTAGTTCTCCAAAGGGTTATTTCATATGTTCTAAGGAGTAGCAAACAAATGCAATACCAAACCATTAATCATTCCAAGGAGATCAGAGAAGGAGATACTTCAAGAAGACTTGCCATTAAAACCGTGTGCAAAGAGAGAGATCAAGTGAAGTGGGTACAAGAAGGAGGACTTAGCACATGGGGGCACTCGACACATTAAAGTAAATCTTAATCTATATGCTCTCCTGTGGCTACTTCTGTCATTGTCTAGACTGGTAACTGTCATAGTGAAAAGAACAAGATTGGAAAACCAGGAAAGAAGTTAGTATTTCTTACAATAAAATATTCTGCAATAGACATAGTACAAAAAGCAAGAACCACAAACTCACTGAGCCTTGCAAACACTTGGTAGTGCCTGGATATTGGTTAAAATAAATCAGGGATTTTGATCTTTGAGGTAATGTTGCACAGTGGTAATATATAACTAGTGCAGCTGAAGGAGTAGCTGAGTCATGCATCAGTACAACGAAAGTGCTGAAAGAAAAGAGTTGTGCTGAGCACTAGACTCAACGTGAGCAAGTTGGTCCGTTTATTTAAATCAGTCTTAACCTGAGAAACCACAGGAACGGCAGAAGCACATTCCCCAACAGTGTCAGTACTAGAAGTGATGTTTATGAAACTGTGGTTTGATGGATATATAACCTCCCTGTTTTAAACATACCAACACCTGGATTTTTTTTTTAAGCCATTATTTCTTTAAAAATGTGATTAAGCATTTAGGGTTCAGTCATAAAAATCCTTTTGCAATGGGGCTATTTCCATGAATTAATCTTATTGAAGGATTACTTGGATGAGAGGATTTGTAGGCTTATATGCTTAGTAATTAAAACTATTATCAGAAGTGAGTTTATGTCCTTTTGCATGCTAATCTTACAACAAATAAAATGTCTCTGATGCCTGGATAGCCTTTTACAGTTTGAATAAAACAGAGTGAATGATGCCAGTGTGATATGATCTTGCAAAAACGTGTAGCAGTTTTCTGATTTGTTTGTTCTTTGTGTGATTTGAAGACAATCTAAATAAGATTAAGTTACTAAGAAATGTGTTGCAAAGAGGGGTCACCTGTGGGGTAGCTCTGAAGGCTGATAAGTTAAGGTATCACAGATATGTGGTTCAGGCACTTGATCTCCTGCAGTGAGTTAGATGCACATCCTCTTAGAAACCTCAGTATTAAAAGTGTCTTAGATCTCAGCACAGCCTTCTACCTCTGAATGTGTGCATTATTGTTGGCAGTTAAATTACTGTCTCAGGCTGTCCTATCTGTATGTTTGTGTCACTAAAGTGGAAGCCTCTGTAGAAATTATTGTGGACTGGTACCTGGAAAAAGAATTGGTACTCAAATTGGCAGTTCCAGTCTCATATCAGCAGGCTAAATCAAAAATGCAAATCAGATACCTGATACCTTGGTGTGAGCTTCCTTTTAGGGGAAATAGTGAACTCTGATTGTCAGTCTCTTTCTCATTCTGCAAAAAAATGAACATTAGGCATTGGAAGAAATTTGGAGCTCATGGTAGGTATAGATCTGCTGCTCATTAAATAGAAAAAGAGAACTTGCTGGAGCCAGAAAGGTGCTGTGCTATTCACGTTAAGCAATGGACTAAGGTCTGCTCTGTTCCCCTGGTTTTGACTCTGCTCAAGGGAAGCCAGTTTGCAAGCACTGCAGCTGGAAAGAATGTCCTGGAATAAAGAGTTGTATGATGAATAAACAGCAGATGATCTGAAAGATTCAAGGGTGGGGGAGCGTTTTGTAAGGCATGCTTAGTGATCTTATTTTTTTTCTTCACCTGCTTTTATTATGTGCCTGCAAGTTTTTATCTCTGTGAACTATTTGGCACTTGGCTTTGTAGTTTAAAGTGAGGCCAGTAACCCAGTCTTCTCCTGACCCAGTTCTGCTGCTGCACTGAAATCTAGTTTTTCCCTTTATGCAGTGCATGTCAGTCCTTCAGGTACGGTTCTGCAAGCTGACAGAGCCATTCTCCAAGTTTTGTTATGTGATTTAATGGTATGCTGGCTCATGTAATCGCCATATTGTATGAAAGTTAAGAGCTGGCAAGATGCAGCCCTTGGCTTCAGATGGGCGATGCTCAGTATGCAGTATGTAAACACAACACCCATTTATTAGAAGCAAGGAAGGAAAAATCTCCCTACGCAATTCCATTTGAGTGTTGTGGGAGCTGACATGAAAACGAAAGTGCTTGTTCTTGCCCTGGTCTTTGGTGTGCCAAACCTGAGATTAGTCAGCCTTTTAAACACACTGTAAAACCGCTTGTTTTTTGTTGGTTGTGTTTTTCTCCATGTGTTTGTGGGAAAAGGAGATGGACAAATGTAAGGTGAGTGGCAAGGGGTAGTGCTTCTCTTTAATTTTGTTGTTTGGCCCGTGTTTGCATTGTCTTCCCAGTCATATGTAAACCTGCAAAACTGACTTGTCATAAATATTACCGATGCTGAAATAACTGGCTTCAGAAATACAGATTTCTTTGCTGGATGGTTTTACTTAGTGACAAATGTAAAAATATCAGACATCTATTAGTATGTGAATGAAAACATTACAAAAAACGAAAACAGTGTTAAGTGTTTTATTTTATTAAAGCTGGCTGGTAGCATGTATAGTATCAGATGTCATTGACAGTATGCTAACGAAGACATTAATTCTATTGTATGTCTGAAAAAAAGCCAGTTTAGGAGTTCAGATTAATGAACACTTTGGATCATATTAGTATAGGAAATAAATTGTCATCTAATTTCCTACAGTTATCTAATAACCACTGGGTGAATGATTGGTTGCTGTTTCTGTTTAAACCATGTTTAAATTATACAAGGTAGATAGATGCAGTAATGATTTTAAATCTCATTAGGAATTTTCTGCTCTATATATATTTTGCCATTATTGTTGCTGTGTGGAGCAGACCTAATTTTGGGTGCAAGGTGAAAATAGCATCAGGTCTAAGATACCACTGCAGGCATTGCCTGAAGAAGTCCCTTGTTCTCACTGCATTGCAGCCATACATTGGAGTGCACTGTTTTGCAAAGTGGGGAGGTAAATCCTTAGCTTCCAGCTATTTTCATCACCACTTGAAGCAACAGTAACAGTGAGACCATGTGGTGCAGGCTTGGGGGACCCAGTGCAGGCTCCTCTGTTGCAGGGCAAATAGTTGACTGCTGATTCACAGTGGTCAGTGCTCCTGCAAGGATCTCTCAAGCAGGTCTTCTGAAAGGTCACCTTTCACTTACCTCCCAGCCCTAAACTTTCACTGCTGCTAAAGAGCACTTGTAAGCATTCAGGGACTGCACTATTTGGTTATTTTTCTTCACTTTTGTTGCAAAACCTACTTGATGGAGAAGATCAAGTTCAGGACCCTCAAGATCATATTTAGCTCAAGCCACAAGAGCCACCCTTTCTTCACAGACCACCTGTGATTTGGCACCTGTATAACAGTCATTCACATGTATTTGTTAATGTTCCAGTGAAGCATTTCCAGGAGTCCAGCTGGGTATCTCAGTCCTCTTCTACCTTCACTGGTGTCTCACTGGTTTTGGGCAGCAGAGCTGGGAAGTCAGAGAGGGGTGTTGTGTCCTGCCAGCCTTGGAGTTGGGCCAGGCAGTGGGCTACACACTTCATCTTAGACTGATGCTCTGCAAAGTCTGCAAGTTTAGTCTGAGCTGTCACAAAATGATGCATATATGGTCTACGGAGATTATCTCTGGATTTGTGAACAACCTTGATTCAATCCAGACTGAAAAGCTGATCTAGAAAAATTTACATGAGCGTACTCACTGGATTGAGAGAGACACACGTTCACTTATTTTCTTGGGTAGCATCTTAAGTCTCTGGGGAGGTTCTGACTATCTAGTTTATCTTGTTGAAGCTGTTCTTTGTTCAATCTTGAGGGTGGCTTACACATGAGTGAAGAATGTGGGGGAGACTGTATTTCAGACCACAAGTCCAAATTCACAGATTGTGAATCATGCCACCCTCAGAACCTCCATTCAGAAAGATTTAAGCATTTTCAAGTCGGAGTCTAAAAATATCAGTCTGTCTGTCGTATCTGTTCTTGTAGCTTGGCCAATCCCATGTGGCTGAACCTGGCTTCAACCACCTTAACTGTCTTAGTGACAATAAACCCTTATCCAGTGTCTTATTTAGCAGGCCTTCTGCCTTTCATGTGTTCTGTTACCGTCAGCTGCTGGGGCATCAGCTCACTGACAGTTAAGACCACGGATAAATTTAGTCTAATTAGCTCTGTCGTCTCTGCTTTAGATATACTTTGAGAAGTTTTAAGAAGTGCCCTAAATACAGCTTTAGAGATACATTCAGTGTATGCTGTGTATTTATTGTGGACCTAGATTCTGCATTTGCTATGGCTGGAATCTCTCTACTTGTTGTAGTCAGGATGACTTGTACTGATCACCTTCCAGTGTCTTTCCTTCTAAATGAATTACACTGTTTTGTAACTTTTCTCATTGTGCTTGCTTGGTAGCAGCAGACCAAGGTATGTCTTCCTTTTATGTTCGCAGCATGATACATCATTGCTGGATGGATTCTTTGGTCTGTTTAGTAGCACATGACCTTTAATTACTTTTGGAAAAAAGTATTCTGGCAGTATAAGTCAGACTGTAAAACTAAGTTGTGCATGTCCTGGCAATCTATCTCTGTTTAAAATAGAAAATGAGCTCTGTGCAAAGTATACAGCAACTCTTTTTGTAAGAGTTGTTCCAGGACAAAAGAATGAACTTGATGATATGTATACAGCACATACAGAAAATGTGGTGTAATATACTGATATAAAAAGTTCCATTAAAAAAAGTTAATGTAATATATTTAAACTTTAAATATTATATTGATATATAATATTGATATAAAATAATATATAATATAATTTTTAATGTTGTAAAGTGCCTGTAAATGTGACGGGTTTAAAGTGTGTAGGAAAGTTTCTTCCTCCATTTCATGTCGGTCCAAAAATATTCCTGTTTCTTTATGGAGATTTCATAATTGTATAAAATGGGAGTTTGATATCAAGGTGCTGGCTTTTGTGGTCTTAACTGAAGAAAGACACTAAGGAGTAAGGCATGATACATTTAAATTAATAATATGCTGTATATATGCAAAACAATTCACTAAATGAAAAGAAGTGCTTAGAAATTTAAGGAGGCTGAAATTTAAACATGCTAATAATCTATTGTAAAAAAGTCCTAAGTTCCAACCCTCTAATTTCCACCCTCCATTTGCTCATTATTAAGTGAACTCAGCAAAATTTGTCTTTTGCATTAAATAGCATGCAGACAGCATTATGCATTATGTCTTTAAACTGATACAGATCTGAATGTCAGTTCTTCCTGAGATTTGTTTTTCTTTTACTACTTTGAAGCATGCAGGAATAGGAACATTAGTCAGCCAAATGAATTTAGGAAGCTTGTATAACACTGCTTGGCACCCTCTTTCGTTTGGATTTAAAAACATGTTCCTGAATAAACAGAGCTTTTTGGTGGTTATTTTAAAAAAGAGGGAAAAATATATCTCCAGTATTCATAATTGGTGTCTTTTTTAAGTTACTGTGGTTCAGCAATGTGTGGATTGCATTTCTATTCTAACAGCAAAAACTACCAGTGCTGTATTTGACACCAGTTTAAATGATTCTGATGGGCATTGCTTTATTTTCTAGGAAATGCAAACCTCTTATAAACTGTAAATTTAAATACTGTCACTGAAGGTGCTTTGATCTTCTGTATTATAATCCCTGGCAAAGAATGTGCCCTAGATTTGCCATGCACTCTGTAAAAATTCTGGCCATAATTGTAGTCTGTTCCAAACTGTTTGGATATATTTCTTTAGTGTTTGTTCCATTAATAGTGTAACCCTAGGCAGTGTTTCAGGCTACTAAAATCAGTTAAAATCTTGCTATTTTTAAAAATTGACTCCAATCTCAAGTCAGATGGTATTCGTAATACTCCATCCATTTTCTTCTGGATTTTTTTTCCCTATCATCATATCTCAAGGCCACATCTGAAAATTACTGGTTATCCTGCAAGTTTCTCTCCTCTTCCCCTTAAGGCAGAAAACTGCGTTCATTTCTTTGTACAGCTTTCCTCACTTCTGCTGCGTTTAAGTCAGTGTTCTCACCTCTGACAACCAAACTTCAGCACTTCTGGTATCCACAATCCTAAGGGTGTGTCTGTCAACATCATTTGCTCCCTTATAGCTTAAGCTTCATCTCCAGTCAAAGTTCTCTGCATTTTTTATGACATTTTTACTTCCCATTACCTTTTGGGGCCCACTTCAAATATTAGTCTTCTGAATAACCTGTTATTGCTGTATTTTGTATCATCAGTAGAAACAAAGTGTCTCTTTGGACAGGATTAGAATGCATCTATTGTTCCCTGGATTATATTGGGGTTTTTGTATTATGGCACTTGCAAGCTATTATTACAGTTAGGAAGAGCCCTCTGAAATTCTAGTCTGCCATTTCTAGAAATGACAATACCTTTTTACTCTGTAAAGTCATTAATTTTCTTAATATATTAAGAAAATTCTTGCTCTTTTTTAAAATTTTTTTTTATTTATTTTAATGGTCAGGTACTTATGGAGACCAAAGGAAATCCTTTTAGAAGCAATTGTTATTGCTTGCCCTCATACCTCTCAGCTTTGTTACCTAACCAGGTCAGAAATACCCGATTTGGTGCTTTCATTTTACCTTTAAAAATTCTGGCCTAATAAGTTCTTTAAATAACTGAAGTGAATTTCTAGCTTCTCTTTCTTCTCAGTGCATTAAAAAAAAAAAAAATCTCACATGCAGGTTTTAGGGATCAGATAAACATTTGCCAGTAATGGTCAGGTTCTCTACAGTACTCTTGGTCATTTCCCACTGTAACAGAATGTTGTTGACATTTACAAATGGCCTGAGACATATGTGAAGTTAATCTGCTTTTAGCCTTCTAAAATCTGGTTTATTTCTATTGAAACAAGTCCATTGCATCCAAGAACATTATTTCAGTTACTGTTGAATTAGTACCTGTTCAAAGTGCTATTTGTCAAACAATTATGTTCTTTTTGGCTTTATTCCCTATGATGGAGTTGTCTTCTTAACAGACATACTCCATTACTTATTTCAAAGTAAATGGCACAATTCCTATAAAACTGGGAAGATTTTTTTGTTTCCTGTAAAAATTGAAAAGTGTTACTCAAGTAAACTTGCTACAAAATTGTATTGATTATGAAAATGCATAACTAGACTTACTGGAATTTTGGAGTGCAGACATTGAAAATTATATGTTCTGTAGAGATTTGCACTAATCTTCTCAACATATGGGTTATATTTTCTGTGAGATTAATTATGGAAGCCAAAGAAATTTCATAATGGGCCAGGCAAATTAATGTGTCTTCTTTAATAAGAATGAACCTAGGAAACATCTGAGAACTAGGTGTAAAAATAATCCAATAAATCATATTATATTGTGTCAATATTTGTATGAGTTTCTCTATCAGCACATCTGTAACAAGGATGCTGTTGAACATGTACCAGAATAATTTCACTACTGGCAGCTGCCGGTTTTTTCTAATTCACGTGAATACTTCTGACCAAATGTAAAGCTCTGTATCACACTTCATGCAATTTAAAATTCCATTTTTTGTTGAGTAACCCCTGTGAAAATTATCAGTAAAAGTAAAGTAAAAGAGCTGTTTTTTTGAAGTGTTGTGTTCTGTTGTATTGTTGCAGATGCTGTGAGGATGCCTAATATTTTATATCAGTTATTTAACTAAATTCATAATACTGTGTTACTGGTGTAATAGAGCTACATTTTATAGCCATATGTATCTAGTAGGCATTTATATTTCTTCAAAATTGTACAGACTTAGGGAGCTTTTCTCCCTCAGATTTTTTTTTTGTCCATTATATGCGCATTTTTTTTTTGTCCATTTACATGTGCATTTCCATAGTCATACCAAGCTGAGTGACTTAACTTTTTTGGAATGTTTACCCCACAAATTTCTGTGTTTTTTTAAGGAAAGCCGCAAGTGGGGCTTCAGGTTTAAGATTAGATATTTACAGCTCTCTCTAGTTAGCATAACTCAAAAGCATTGAGACAGCATGTGAATGACATTCATATTAATTCTGTGGTCACAATTCTGTGATGAAGTTAGCTGGGGTATATCCAGTGTCTCTTTGCTGTAAGCTGAGAGCGCTTGCATGCTGGTATATATCGTAGTAATGTGCTTGTTCTTCCTGGACGCATAGGAGACTTGTGCGGAAACACTGGAACACCAGAAACACTTGGAGGGAGCTTGTTAGTCTATATAAATCCCAATCAAAACCAAAACCGACCGAACAAAACCCACCAAAAAAAAAACCTCTGAAGCCACCCACAAACCGCCAGGCTATTAAAAATACAGTTGTGTGAACAGATGTAAAGTTCAGGGCAGGATAAAAATTGTAAGTTGGGTTAATTTTACGGTAAGACAAAGTGGTTACAACTTCATAGAAACAGGTGAACATGGTGTTTTTTTCATTTTCTTAAATATGTAGTAACTCTTAACACATTAACTCTTAATTCTTGTCTTTAGAATTAATGAATATGTCCAGAGTTGAAAAGAATTCTTCTTACCAGCTTGCCTCTATTGTTGCATTGCTAGCAGATCTTGCTGTATTTAATTCACTTGGTAGAAAGCAGATGGGCACTCTGTATTGATAGAGTTCAATGAAAGGAATAGAAAAGCCCAGTTCCTGTAAAAGAAATGCGTTCAATGCACTAAAAATGTTTGTGTTTCAAAATGGATAAATCAGGAGAAAGAATGGAAATTACTTATTTAGACTCTTAAAAAATAAAGTTCTAAGAAAAAAACTAAGTTAGCCCCATACTGTATCTCCCTTATCATAACAGTTTGAGGAAAAAAATTATTTAGGACAGAAAGCAAAGTGTAGGAACAAGTCATTAATTTGTAACATGGCAAAAACCTAGAAGGTAATGTTCTCTAATTGTCAGTAACCTCATATAGTTCAATCTGGTAATAGGGTTCACAGACTGATGACAACATGTGCAAGCTACATAAATTACTCAGGTTAATTGAAACTAAAAGAGATTCTGAGGAACTTTGTAAAGGTTTAGAGGAGATGGGAGAACAGATGGCATGATGGCAAGCAGAGTTTGTTGTGTTGAAGAGCAAGGGGGATGCATTTTGGAAGAAATGTTTTGAACTAATTGCAACTGCATTAATAAAGGCAGTTTAAATTACTTCTCAAAGCTACTCACAAGCTCTTATTTATGTTCTTGTAACAATGCTTGGTCAGGAAAATGAATGTGCCATATTGTGCTCATAGTAGAACAAATCAGCCAGCATACTGGGATGCAGTAGGAGCAGAAACAGAAATTTGAAAGTGGAGTGCATTTATGGTAGTGATCATCAGCCGTCCTGAAAAAAGTTCTGTTTTTCCCATTGAAAAAAAGAGCATAGTAGAAATAGGGATCCTAAAATAGGCAAAAGCATTACAAGGGAACAATTTGCATATGAAGAGGGACTGAAAGCTGATTGCATGAAACTACTGAATGATATGCAGGAAGTAGTGCAGAGAATGGTTGCTGGACATTACTGATCCTTTCTTGGTACAAGAACAAATAAATATTTAACAGAAGAGGCTAAAACAGGCAATGATACCTTAACACAAAATTACCAGTCTGGAAAGGTTTTTGACACTAGATATAATATGGCTTGAAATGCAGCTTGATATATGTTAGAGTGAGCCCAAGAGGTCACATCCAGAAAGGGGTAGTCCCAGTCTTCTCATCCTTGCACATCTCATCTCCTCCTCCGCTCATTCCTCAGGGATTACTTTTTGTCTCGGAGTTGAATTGGCTAGTCACTGTCTTTGAATTTACTGGCTTGCTTAGGGGTCAGGTGAATGTCACAGGGAGGGAAGATGCAGAGAAGGAGAGGCTGAGAGCCCTCTCTCAGCAGCAGGGAGCTGTTAGATGGCTTCAGACCATCTCATTAGCCTTGACTGAAGAAAAAGGGATTATACACTTAAGTAGGTAAAACGCCATGGTTACTTTAGTTTACACTATGTGCATGAAAGGTTTCTTTTCTTCTAATTCATGCAGTTCAGAAGATATTTTCATAGAGGCAATATATTCTGTAAATGTGAATGATCAGGTTTCTTCAGTTTTTGCTGGGCATCAGACCAATCATGTACTGATCTGACACTTCTTATTTTCCAAATCTTCATTGCCTTAATTGTACAAGTCAGATTTGGCCTAATTATAAACTCAGTTTCATATACAACCATCTGCCAAAATTACCATCTGTAACAATTCAGCCTTTAACTTTGAGGAAAGGAAAACACTTTAAGATATATTGTAGCTGAACTTCAATTACATGTGAAAGTAATGACAGCTGAGATGTTTATACTGAAAGATCGTTCTTTTAGCATGTGACACTCAATTGCGAGAACTCAAAATTTTATTTAAAGTTGTTGCATAGCTGTAGCCATTGAAAAGCAATGGAGTTTCCATGCACAATCCCTGAAAGATACTCTTGTACAGCTCTTCAGTATTAGCAGGAAAAAGCACTTAAAAGTGTGTGTCCCCTTTTAGGGGTGCATAGGAATTAAAAATATGATTGAGTTTTTGATGCAGTAATGCAGTTGCTGGATTTTTTGCGTTAAAGGAACTATCTTGATCAGCCCCATCCCATTTTTGCTGTCTTAAACTTACGTTTTCCTGGAAAAACCTTATACATGGGCTGAAATGCCTAAAATGGCCATTCTGACAATGTGCTTTCTTAAAAAAAACGGAAACATATGTCTCAGTAAAATAATTTCAGAAAGAATTTTTAAAATTAACAATGGCATGATGCATTTTAGTACATCTTGAAAAAGGAATCGATGCTCATTTTCTATGGTAAAAATTTGCAGCTAGAATAATAATAACAACTAAAGTATTTTTGACGTACGAAAATGTTTTCAGTTTAGATCAAAAACCTGAAAAAAATATGGCTGATTTTTTTCTTACTAATACACTAATGTAATTACTTAAAGACAAGGCATAATGTGTTTGTAATTCCAGCTTGCTGAGGTAAATGGCTTATTGGCTGCCCAGTGCTTACGTTGTCCTGCAAGCATACTTAAATGTTTTGAAGATTAGTTTCTAATTTGATGTGTTTCTTACCTGATTTGTCTGCAGTCTTGCAAGCTTCAAGGCATTTGAGAATAATCTCATCCACTGGTCTATCACTTTGGATCAATATTATTTTCACAAAAAATATTGATCCATTCTTAATGTACTTATATCCTAATAACAGTGTAAATGTAATGTATCCTTTTACAGATCATTACCTTAAAGCAAAATGGTTCACTTTGGTTTTGAGTATGTACTGGAAGACATGCAATTCAAATTATGTAGGAAATAAAATTTTGTCTGAGAGTTATGAGAGAACTGAGTTGAAATCAGGATCTGGAAAAAGTTGTGGGGTTTTGTGGGGCTTTTTTCCCAGTCAGAAAGTATTTTAAATCTGATTTTGTTTTACTCTATGTTATTTGGAAACATCTGATATAAACTTGCATGATTCTCACAAACATTTCTTGGAGCACTACTAGTATGTACAGCTTCTCATGCTCTTCTCAGGTACAAAATCAAGATCAGTGAAACTTTGGAAATGTGTAGTTTTAAATAGTTTTAGGGGGATCGGAAGCCCAGCAGTGTTTTTATGATGGGCTCATTGAAACTTCATTTGTTATTGACAAATGTGGAATCATGGGCTCCATGTTTTTGAATGGTAAGTTTTAAACTTACACATTTCTCAAGGAAATACCTTGACAGACATTATGTTAGCCAATGGTCAGGTAACTACTGTAGCAAGAAATGCTGTGTACAAAGAACAGAATTTTTGTTGTGACAAATATGGTCAACATGTTGAAAGTACTCAGCGGTTTTCTTGTATGTCTTGATGAAGGAAGATGAAAACTTAGCACCAAGGCCAGGAGGTGCAGGTTTCATTTTCAGTATGCTGACTCTTAAGCAACTTGCCTGTAGGTGCTTTCAATCTTTTCCCCAGACAAAGTATCTTACCAAAACCTTTTTCAATTTTTGTAAAAATTGACCATAGATAATTGTTAAAATGTCTGCAGAGGCTGTTTATGGGGCCAGAAGCTGACCTCATTGCCTAACAATGTGTTTTGTTCAAAACAGGCAGAACATGATGTGGAAAGGGTTATGTATTTATTTTAAATTTCAAACTGTTTCTAACAAACAAGGCACTGTTTTGTTGAATTTTCCTCATTCATTCTCTTATGGCACATACTTGGTCTTCTATTGACTTAGCACAGCATACAAGATGCTTGCAAAATGTAGCATTCAATCTATAAAACCATGTGTCTAAATCATGAATGGCACATCATTAGCAGACATTATGTGGGATATAGTAAATTTTGCACTGAAATGAAAAATAGTGAGGAGCAGAAACTCAGGCTTTACTATGGAAGACCATAACCTTGCCCCATTTCTGCAGCTGAGTTGTGTAATGGCACTCCCTCATCCTACAGGAGATCACCGTGTTCAAAATACGTGCCCCAAGGTAATCATTTAGGTTTAGAATAATGCTTATAAAAGTATCTTTTGAATTCTGAAAGAGTGAATAACAGTTTTTATTATTTATGTTCAAAATTTCAGGTGTCACTTTTGATGATAGAACGAAAGCTAAAATATCTCTTATTATTTCCCAAAAGATCCAAGATTTAATGCCACTGTGGAGCAGAATGACCTTCTTTCATCAGTGTTGTAGTTAATGTTGAAAACTTTCACCACAGGCCTGGCTAGCTATCTGATTGGTTTGTTGTTTTATTTTTTTAAATCTCTGTTCTAGTTTCAGCAGGGATAGAGTTAATTTTCTTCCTGATAGCTGGTACAGTGTTGTGTTTTGGATTTAGTACGAGAATAATGTTGATGACATGCTGATGTTTTCAGTTGTTGCTAAGTAGAGCTTGCCCTAAGTCAAGGACTTCTCAACTTCTCATGCCCTGCCGGTAAGAAGGCTGGAGGGGCACAAAAAGCTGGGAGGGGACATGGCCAGGACAGGTGACCCAAACTGGCCAGAGGGATATTCCATACCATATGGCATCATGCTCACCATGTAAACTGGGGGGAAAGCTGGCTGAGGGCCGCTGCTGTTTGGAAACTGGCCAGTCAGTAGGTGGTGAGCAATTGCATTGTGCATCGCTAGTTTTGTATATTCTAACTATTTTGTTACTATTGTTACCCTTATTATTTTCTTCTTTTTATGTCTCATTAAACTGTCTTGATCTCAGCCTATGGGTTTTCTCACTTTTACTCTTCTGATTCTCTCCCAGATCCCACTGGGGAGGAAGAGTGAATGAGCAGCTGTGTGGTGCTTAGTTGCCATCTGGGGTTAAACCACAGCACTCTTCAAAATACGGAATCACTTTCCTCACCAACATACATGCTACATCATAATTTGAAAAGTTCTCAGCTGAGGTTTTGGGCGATCAAAGTGAAAACTTTTTGTTTCCTGTTTCGAGCCTTTTTAAGTTGATGCAGGTGCTGCTGTCTGGAATATATCCAAAGAAGCGAGCTTTTGTGAAAAGTAAATATGGAATACTTTTTATGTCAGCAGTTATTTATCAATGGGAGAAACTGCTGTGACTAATGATGAGAGATCCCATTTAAAGGTTGCGTGACTTAGTGTTGGTTTGCTTGTCTTCACTTCAGAAACAACCACCTGGTTGGATACTGCACCCATTGTGACAGTTGTAACAATACCTAGTCAGAGTTAGGGCAATCCTCTATTTACATTTTCTGGAGAGGAGAGTCTGTGAAACTAAGGTACAGTAGAAAGCAAACAAATAAAATTTTTAATCTGAGAAGAGATAAGAGAGAAAATTTTGTTTATTTTCCATGAGGTTTGGCAGGGGCTTTGTGTTGCTTTTTTGTCATGAAGCAATAAAAGTCAAATGGACTTTTTAATTATGCATAGCGAAGAGTCAAATGGTAGGGTTGATCTTCATAAATACATGAAGACAACACACCAGAAAGATGGGAGTATAAATACACAAGTAAAGGAGCAGAGTTGCTGTGAGAATGCATTGATATAAACCACTGTCAGTACACTTACACCGGACAGTACAAGGCTTTGAACCATCAGAACAGTGAAGATCTGGGATAATTTCCCAAGATTCACCTCAGATCCTCTGTTCAGTTCTGAACACCTCACTACAAGAAAGACACTGAGGTGCTGGAGCATGTCCAGGGAAGGGCAACAGAGCTGCTGAAGGGTCTGGAGCACAAGTCTTAACAGAAACAGCAGAGGGACCTGGGGAGCTCTTTAGCCTGGAGAAAAGGAAGCTCAGGAGAGACCTTATCACTCTCTACAGTCACCTGAAAGGAGTTTGTAGCCAGGTGAGAACTGATCTCTTCTCCCGAGTAACAAGCAGTAGAAAAAGAGGAAATGGCCTCAAGTTGTGCCATGGAAAGTTTGGACTGGACATTAGGAAAATTTCTTCACCAAAATGGTGGCCAAGCACTGGCACAGGCTGCCCAGGGAAGTGGTTGAGTCATCAGCCCTGGAGATATTTTAAAGATGTATTGATGTGATGCTTAGAGACATGGTTTAGTGGTGGCAATGCTCAGTTTACAGTTGGCCTTGATCTTAGAGGTCTTTTCTAACCTAAATGATTCTGTGATTATTCCCTCCACTCCCATGTTACTCCACTCTTTCTATATGGTTTTGCCCAGTCCTATTAAAAATATAAGTTATCTTATCAAAGCAGTGGCGTATAACAAAATGTTATCTGAAGCCTACCTGTCCCAAGTACCTGAAGCCCACAGTGACTTTGGAAACTGATACCTGCTGTGGCGTGGGGCAGATAAAGTTACTGAAGAGATTTATGGTCCAAGAATACCAAGCTTCTGAATGCCTGTCAAGGAGGACTGGTTAGACCTATCCCTGTATGCTGGAATTCAGGTTACTGATATCATTTGCCTTTAGAAGCAGATGATGCCAAAGCCTTTCTGGATGGACTGGAGAGGACCACATTTGCCTGGTGTTGGTCATGAGACCTTTACAGTGAGAGAGCAACTGAGGAAAGCTGCTGGTGCTGGATCCCATGATCTTTATAATGGTGCAAACCATATCATTAATGCAACCTCAATTTCCTCACCTTATCCTGAGTGTTCTTGTAGACCACTAATGTAGACAGCAGCTATAAAAAGTCAGGAAATTAATAGTCTTACAATATGTAGTACAATACTGATATGCAAAATTGTCATCCATCAGCACTGTCAAAGCTTATCCTGGTGTTGGCATATCCAAGAGCTTCAAACAGTGTTCTTTAATCACAGCTAAGCTTGTAATTCTAAAAATGTAATACAGTTAAGGTAGGTGGATGAAACAGTCTCGACTGTACTGGCATCTAGTTTCAGTCTGTGTTCAGCAATTAATTATGAGGTCTCATATCAAGCAGGTCAGAGGAATTAGTTCTGGATTTATATCCCTATAAAGATACAGCACCTATCAGGGATGTCATTGAAAAAATTCAGAGTTCAGAAACAGAACAGTGTCTTTCTGAGAATTTGTTCTTTGGTTTAAAACCAGGTTGATGATTCTGTGATTTATATTTCAAAAATCACCCTCTGCTAATAAAAAAGTATAAAAAGATTGAAAAGAAAAAAAAAAGAAGAAAAGCACCTAAACTCCTTTTCATTTTGTATAAGAATATTTTTTTCTTGATGTTTGCTTTCCACAGGCGCAAGCATGAACTGAAAACTCTTCAGATTTATCATGCAATTTATTTGCTAGCAAAGCTTCTGTGCATGAAAGAGTAAAAGTCCACCTAACATGTTTTGCTTCATGCTAAGAATGATATACAAGGGAGGACATTTTCATCATGTTACATGGGATTTAGTGTATGCCAAGTATCAAAATAGCTGTTGTTTTCACTTTTATTTTATTTTTTTAAAAATAATTTTGCCAGAGCAATGGTTTTTCCTGCTCAAATACCATATAATTTGTAGCAGATGGTAAGAATTAAAGATCCAGTACAGAATTTCTGTAACAAGTCTTATTTAATTTCCTTTACTGGTGCTTGAAAGTCCAAGATTAAAGAAGATTGCTCTGTATATATTTTCATTATAATTCAAAAGAATATTCAATATAGTGGACTTTTTTTTGCATGAACTTGGCAAACAAGCAAGACCTCTGAAAGATCGTTAGAAAAAATCTTTAAGTATTTTATCTAAGAGAATGTCATTTCATTCCCTGAGGAAGTCAGATCATCCACCTCCATACAGTGTGAAGAGCTTGTCCTCTCTGCAAAGATAATCTTGTATCTTATGTTGCCTTCCTCTTTAAATTACTTAAAAATGCCTTTGGATCTATGCTAGAAAACTCTTCCATAAGTTCCCAGCAGGGAAAAAAAAAAAAAGACAACTTCCTCTTTGGAGTTTGTGGGAGGTTTTGTTGAGTCAACTGAAGTCTGGTCTTCTGCTTATTTCTATTTGGATTGTGCTTGTGTTTGGATCTCAGTGTCTTCGTTAACAGAATAAGAAAGTATTGGCCTTTATCACTCTATAGATAGAAAAATGAACATTTTCAGTATCAATCCTGGATGTTTACTATGGAATTTAATTTAAGAAGTGGAAAAGAAAATCTCTCTTGCCAGTACACATGTCCTAAAAAGACTGCTAAGTGCAGGACCTCTGGAGATCCTCATAATCTCTGATTCTGATTTAATAGGGAGATTTCTTTCAAAATATATAAGGTTTTTTTAAAAATTTTTATCCTTTTTTCCAACTGAAACACTTTTGTCCTTTAAATCTCCTGGCTCTTTTACAGAACTAGAATGCCACCTGATGGATTATTATCAGTAAATATTTATTCAGACGCTTTTAACACAAGTTCCAGAGGCAATATTCGTGTGTAATTACCTGTCTCTTGGTAACTTCACTTCCCAGTACTTGGGAACTAAACAAACTGGCTGTCATCCAGGACAGATTTAGGATGCATGGAAACTGCCTGAATCCCTGATTGTAAAGTGAGATTAAAGACTGGACAAAATTTATTATGGATCAGATAACATTTTTAAAGAACCAGACCTTATGTTTTTATAGTAGCCAAATATTTTGCAATAGTATCCTTATAGAGATTGAAAATAAATATGTTAATTTACACATTAAAAATACTTTTTTGTAGTTTACTGAATGTAATTGCAAAATACCTGGATTGCATTGATTTGCAAGGCAAACTCTGTATCAATTTACACTTCTTGCTTATCACATTCATCTTAGTTTCAACTGAAACACGCAAACCAAACTCAGCAGGAGTTTGGATGCTCTTTACCAAGTACAGCAGTAGCACATTGGCTGGAGCAGCCAGCTGCTTCTGTTGAGAAGAGCTGCAAGGGGTAGAGGATAATAGCAATTGGCCTGAGGTCGTATGAAATGAAGTTGGCATATAGTCTAAGCAGCTTCCTGGTTTTCCCAAGATCTGGATGGTGGGAAAGAATGGTGTGACTCATCATTTTCTCAGCACTGTAAGACTATGTGTCTTAAATTTGTCTGATTCAGAAAATAGATGTGCATAACTTGGCAGAACTAGAGAATGGTTTCTCCTTCCAGCTGAAAAAGAAAAATGTTGGAGAAAAAGTAGTTCTGCATTAGCACTGCACAGGTTTGGGACTACCTTTTATCCATTGACCTGAATAGAATTATTTCCAGTTCATTAACAGTGTACCTTAGAAGGGAACTGGACTATAAGCATCTGAGTATAGCAATTGGCTTTGCTTTTGCACACGTGGCTGGTGGAGTCTAGCAAGTGCCACTTGAACATTCTGCCACCAAATGGACAATTAGATGGAACCTCCTGTTCTTGTCAGTTATCATTTGGCATTCTGGGAGTCCGCTGTGGATAAGCAAGTGAGTGCAAAGGTGTGGGGGAGGAGATTCTGTTTTTGGGAAAATCACGGAAGGGCAAATACAGAATTGTCACAAAAAGATCAAACAGCTGTGAAACCAGGTTGCCTGTTTTGTAGCACAAACTTGTTAATTTCCTTCACCTTAACCCCTTGAAGTACCCTCATATTATGTATTTTAGATATTATAAGCAGAACTGGGTAGAAAATATTCTGTGTTTTGTAAATAACCAAATATATGTCCAAATATTTTGTTTCCAAAACACTCTAAAACTTACTCTGAAAATGAGTGAGTAGTATTTCTATATTCTCTGTTTAAATCAAAACCCAGAAAAATCACTCTGATGCTCTCTGTTGCTTACTTTTATCATCATACTCCTTACTACACATCATTGTTAAAAAAAATGAAGAGTGGTATCAGTCACTGGAAAAGTATGCATCTGGATTTTGTAATCATAACAAAGCATGTCGGGCGTGATCCAGAGATTTTTAGGTGTCTCACCCCTGCAGAGTGACTCACTGAGCTGGAGTTATGCGTTTTGTTCATTGGACTGCCAAAAGGTTGTTCAAGAAAACTCACATGTTGACTGGGGAGCTTCCCAGAAGTCCGGGTGCCCAGATGGAAGAGCATGTGTGAGACAAGGATACACATAGACATTCTGATGCTTGTTCAGTGAACATGTCTATTTTTCTACATATCGGGTTGACAATGCAAAATGCATAAATGTGGTAAAAAATAAGGATCAGGAGTACCAGTGTACCCCCCATTTTCCCCTTTTAGCCAGGAAGCCATCATAGATAGGATGCATAGGATGCATAGATAGCAGCTCCAGATGTGTAGATGTGGCACTTAGGGATAATGGTGTACTGGTAGATTTGGCGGTGCTGGGTTTGTGGTTGGACTTGATGATCTTAGAGGTCTTTTGCAACTTAAATGATTCTATGATTCCGTGGTAGTCACAGGGCAGATATATCAGAGGAGCATAGCCCAATTCCCGTGAGTTGGAATTACCTCGGTTACAGGAAATGTAACCCAGGAATGTCACTTAGAGAGCACCCTAGTTGGTAGGCTCTTGTATATGGTGAGACCAGTGCTAGTTTTGATGGACAGCGGGTGTACACTAGACTTAATACTTAACTATGCTTTATTCAGAGTTAACGCAGTGCTTCCTTCAACTACGCTGAAGCAATTTCCTGGGTACTTGAGAGTGTGCAGGGGACATTGCCAGTTCCAAATGCGCTTGCCAAAATACTTCATTGTTTCCAGAACTAGGTGGTCGTGGGTGGGTTACTTCCTTTTCCACACTTAACTCACTTTTTGGGGGGTTTGAGCAATATTTAGCACTTAAGCAGTATTTAGGCACAGCCATGTGGGGTATTAAAGTTAGCACTGCCATTTGCAGGTGTGCAAGTATCACTGAATTCCTTGAAAATGGTAATTGGATTTCATTCTGTATAAATGCTCTTCTTTCATCTAAAGATTTTTCTATGCTGTCAGTTAGTTTCTTAATTGGTTAAAGACAGTTCTTCTACAACTTTAATTATTTAATCTCTATCACAGCTAAATAACTAAATAGACATAGGAAAGAGTTATGGTGCTTCCATGCGTCTTGATGCTTTGTGGTTTAAAAAAAAAAAGACTAGAAATATATTTTCTTGCTTTTTTCATTTTCTCTGAATCTTCTTACAAAAGGCTTTTTGAGGCATATGTATGAACATTAAGTTAGCTATCCATGACTGAACAACCAGTGTTGTCTGTGGCAGAAGTTCACACGCTGTGTCGCAGCAAAGCAGCACGTAAACACTGTCTGAGGGGCCGATATTGAGAGATGCTCCTACTCCAACATTAACAGAAGTGAAAAATAAATTTGGGAAGCCTGGCCCAGGGTGAATATTGTCAGCTGACCTACTCCAGCCATGGCTTGGTTGTGGTTAATTGGATGATTTGCTCAGGAAACGGGGCTGAAAAATTCCATGGCTAATATTATTTGAATGCAAGAAATTTTAAAATGGAGAACGCATTCATTTCATTACAACCTCTCCCTGTGCTTAATGGTTTTTTGTGGGTTTTTTATTTGCCCTTATTTTATGACTTCTCCCTGCTTGTGGTTAGAAGTGTTATCAGGACAAACTAGATATTTGGAAATGTCCAGACTTTCCAAAGTTTGGTTTATTTAGCAATGTGGTATTCCCCTTGCTGCTTTCCACTTAAGGAATTAGCTGAACATTAACATGATTGAGTATCTTTCATAGCATACTATGAAAGAGATGCTAAACCACTCACTCAGCGGCCTTTGTCAACACTTCAGATTGTAAATGAAGAACTTAAATTAAAAGGATGTTGATTTACAGCTGAAAGGATGGTCTTCAACACACTGGATCACTAGCTAAGCTTCTAAAATGCTGTTTACGGAAATTCTAGATTATGACATACAAGCAATAGTGCAGAATAATCAAACGTGTATAATTGAAGTATTTAATTTTAATTATTCTTTTGGGTCGAATCATTTTTTTTTTCCCCTTGCACAAACTTAAATATTCGGTATTTAAGCGATTCCAGGATCTAAAGATGGCTGAATAATTTTTGAGACAAAAATAGGAAGAGGCGCTTTGGTTTACAGGTCTGCCTCCTGTCTGCCATGTATCTTCAATTAATGCTAATAGATGATGTGTGATTAAATTCTGAGGCCAGCTTTGAAAAATCCCATGTTAACTTAGGGGTAATTAAATATGGAAATCTGTTATGAGTGCTGTGTAGGTAACTTTTATTTATGCTTAGTAAAGTATAAAATGGGCATCTCTATTTATAAAGCTATTGTTTAAAGTACCCTTTTGTTCTGTCCTTGATTTAATTCAGTCTATTCAAGTTTTGCTCAAACAGCAGGTTTGGTCATTAGTAAATAACACAAAAATAGCTCAGCTCTTTGATCTGTACAGTCCTTACATACAATGTGCCTGAAGGCATGTGTAATATAAATATTTCTTAAGTGCAAATAATTAAAAGATTTTGGGTAATAGACATGTTGAAGCTAGCACTATTTTGAAGATTTTCAGTTCCTGTTGGATGACACAGAGAACAAATAAGCAAGAAAAACCTCAATCTCAGAATTTACAAATAATTTGGTTTTAATAGCAGTTATAAAATTACTATCCTTTTAAATCCCATTATTTATGTAGGAGAAAAAGTGTTCTTATTGATTTACATAATTATGAAATTTACAGTGATTTTAAGCTTCATGTATGGGCTGTCTTTATATTCAGAAGTATGAAAATTGACAAGGCGTATCAAATTTCTGGTTTTATTTAGAGTGTGCTACTGTGTTAGTTAATATTACTTGGTTGATCTGCTGAAAAACTATTTCCAGTTAAAGAATTTTGTTACTTTTTTGATTATGTTATGTCGAACATCATTCTATGACCATGACACAATTCAGTGAACAAATCCCATCTTTACATACTAATCAATACTGAGGAATCCAATAAAGAAATTGCCAGTTCCTGGTGTGAACGCCATCTCCAATGAACACGTCAGGGAAAAGTCCCTGCCAGTGTAACTGCTAATGCACTGTTTTACTCCAAAGGTTGAACTATCAGTTTTTATTCATGAAAGCAGAATAGTTATTTCATTTTGGAGCTAGTTGTAATTAACTTCTTGCCTTTCTAAAAACAATTTCCAAAAATTGTGAATGAGGAGGTAGCCTGTTAACTTGGTCACCTTTGGTTTCCTCTGTGATTCTGGAGCTAATGTAGGTAAGGGAGATGTTTCTCTTGATCACTTAAAACCAATTCTTAAACAGCTTTGAGCTCTTATACACTGCAAGGAGCTTTCAAAGGTCCTTTCTGAGGCTAGCAGCATCTTCTTTGCAGCTCCCCAGAGCTCAAATTGTTCGTATATATATAACTACAAAGCTTTGTATAGCATAAAATAGAGAGATTTTGTAAGAGGAACTATTAATTATTCTCAATCCTTCACATTGGTAATTATGCTCAGTAATTATTTGTAAAAATATTAAAATAAAAGTATTTCTAAATGCTAGTTTTGTTGAAGCAAGGAGCATTCTCAATATTGAAAATGCACTTTGCTCAGAATTTTTTTGGTTTCTTTCTGTGTGTATCCTGTGGCATCTGAGGGTACAGTTTAGGGAAAGGCAAGTGCAGGCTCTGCTGAAATCAGCAGTCCTGGCTTGTCCCATCTTTGACAGAGCATTTCAGCTGTCTCAGTTACTTGTATCAGAAAGCTGAAAAATACTACAGGAAAACAAAAATGGAAGTTGTCTGCCTCGTGCAACTGACTAAACCATCAGTGCCAGTGCAAGAGGTAGAGGGAGGAGGCTGGATTGTCTTTTCAACGAACAGCCCACACTGGTTTTACTTAAATGAGTCAGGAAGCTGTATTCTAAGAAAGCAAATGACTAGTTTTACTTGTAGGATAGATACAAGATTTAAGAGCTACAAGATACAAGAAAGAGATTGCTCTTGTCATTTAACAGCTCTTTTAGGTAAAGTGCCTGGCACTGTTCTGTCAAGTTTATGTAGCTCCTGAGCAATCTTTATTATCATTCTTTCTTAGGCCCTCCAGATTACTATAGTGATTAAAAGTACTATAGTGATACTTCATCTTTTCAATCTGTGATTTTTCTCTTTTTTTCCTAGAGAATTTTATCTCTGTTTTTCATTTGCTTTGGTCTTAAATTGAAAGGTTGGAGAGCATGTGAAGGCAAGGGCGGAGGCAGGAGTTCTCTACCTGTCACACAGAACAGACGGAGCTGAGCTGTATCTTGGTTTGTGCAAAAGCAAATTCTGATCTCAGTCCTGCCCTTATGGAGGCTGAGGAGCCTGCACAGGCAAATTCCATACTTGCCATAAATGTACACCATCATCGGCTTTTGCTGACAGCTTCAGTCAGCTGGCACAGGAAGCTTCACAACCCGAGGCAACTTTTGATCATCCATAACTTAAATGCTTTAACATTCTGGAAATAAAGATCTGCAGCTTAAACTTGGCACAGGGCTCTGTGGGAAACCAGTGAAGCACAAAGAACAACAGAAGGCGAGGAAGTTCAGGCAGTGTAGCCAAGGAGACACCCAGGTGCATCGCAGCTAGTTATCTGCTGCTTTTCTGTGTGAGTCTCACAAGCTTGTGTAAGTACATTGCATTGCTGTTTCCAATAGGATTTAGGAGGGGAAAGTAGTGCCAAAGCCAAGCTGGCACTTTTGAGAGGCCAGAGCACGTCACTTGGAGAAAACGTACTGCATCGCTTCTTGAGATGTCAGTATTTGGGCAGAGTCCCGTTGTGGGTTTCCTTGCAGTTTAAGTACTCAAATGAAATGGCTGTGATTATGAACTTTCTCCTTTTTTCTTGATGTAGTCTGGTATAATTTTGTCCCTTATCATTTATCACAGTAGAGACACAGATCTATCAGGTGAATGAGAAGTATGTAGTCAGCTTTATTTTGATGATAGAGAATATTGCAAAGTTTATCTCTTTTTCTTGTTAACTGTAAACTGCAAAATCCCAGCTAAGCATGATCCTGTGCAAGTACCCTGATGGCTCCATACTAGGTTTTCTGTTAATATTTTTTTCCAGAAAAGATCAATTGAGTGGATTTTCGTGGATTCCTGCCAAGAAGATGATACTGTAATGGTACAAGTATGCCCTCATGAAGGATAAAGAGTATTGTTGCCTCTAGACTTCACATATGAGAAACATTACTACAGTCTCTTGTTACTTCATGTTGGCGATTTCTTACTTGGAGTTTCTTGTTTCTGTTTTCTTTTTTATTAAACAGACTTGGATTATCACTTGCTTTTGTCTTCAACTACTCCTACTTAATCCTCTTGTCAAAGCCCAGAGTTCCTGCGGGAATCCAGTCACAGATGATGTGAATGACATTGCAAAATTGGTAAGTACCTTTTATTTTACATTATTCTGTATGTTAAACAATAGTCAGTGTCTAAGGGCACTTACATTTCTAAGTGAAGTTAGTAAATCTGTATTAGAACCAGGGGAACCTTAAAAAAAAATCATCAATATCTGTCACTTGAACAAAACCTTTTTTTGCAGTGAGAGTAGTTTCAGCATTAATTGAAGATATTATCTTGACCAAGGTGAGTGTATGTACATATGTAGTTTCCTCACTCCAAACTTCAATAAAAATTGTCAAAAATCTTTATTTCCTCAAGCATTCTTTCAGAGCAGATTGTTCCCCATGCAGCTGAAAGATTATTGTCTTTGTGTTACTGACTTGCTTGGAGCAGACTGGTGGCAAACACAGCTGAATTGAAGCAGAAGTCTTTACCTTGGGTATATGAAAGACAAGTGCCACATATAAAAATAGTATGATATTAGACATTGTTGTAGCAATAAAGGCAATAACAGTTGAACAGGTTTCTCATTCTTTAGGTGTGAGTGGGTTACATTCATTATGTGTTTCTCTACTTGCTGTACCCAGAAGTTTAAGTCTGAAGGACTCACAGCTTCATAGAAAAACTAAATTCATTTAAGGAAATTTTAACTGTTACTTAATTGACCACTGCATTAACCTGAAAAACTGTATCTGCTTGTGAATTCAATTGCTGTTTAACTCTACTGAAGTTAATAATTATACTATTTTGCAGTAGTGCAGGCTATAATACCGAAGTTTTTGACATAATATATACTGAACACTTAACCAGCATATCTTTGTCTACATGTTGAATCTAACTAAAAATTGTGGCTTCATTATGGAAAAACAGTTGCAACATCACTGTTATTATTATCAAACACTTAAATTGGAGCCCCTAGCATTTGCTGCCTGTGCAGTGTTCCTAACTTGTTTTCTTTGGTCCTTTTTATACACATTGGCATATAGTGCACCTCTCTAGGGATGCTCTATAGTCCTACTTAAATGTTTAGTGCTTCGAATTAGTACCTTTAGGCAGAATTTTGAAGTATTGGCATATTTATTCCAGATAATATTTAATCTCTTGGAAGAGTATTAAGCTTTGATGTAAACCTGTTGAAAGCATGCAAGAACAACAGAATTCCTGTAAGGGCTGGTGAAATTGTGTAGTGCAGGGATAGCAATAACTTTTTGTCAATTTTGTGTCCCGAGAACAAATGCTTTAACTTTCTCTTTAGTACAATTCAAATTTCAATAATGTATAAATACAGGTGACAAAAAATGTGCAAGCAGCTTGAATAATCACACTATCCAGGTTACGCTGTTCTTCTGCTACTGCCAAGCCTGAGCAGAGTGGGGTTGGGCTGAGCTTCTTCAGACACTCCTCCGTGAGGATGCTGTATGGTCCTTCTCCTGACTTAGACCCATGTCTTTCAGACCTCCCTACGAATACAAAATTCGGGTGAAGTTAACTAGCAAGTTCAAAGATACTTTGGGCTGGAGAAATAACAGAGAGATGCAGAAAGTACGAAGCCGCAGACACGTACATTCTCTCTGTTTTGAGTTGCTTGAGTTGTTCTGAGAATGTTTTGAGGAATGTCTGTCTCCCTGTTTTGTCTGCGTTATCATTTGCAGAAATAATTTCAATAAAGTCACTTGAGAATTAAAAGGATATGGTGAAAATGAGTTTAGTACCTTCAATTTAGTATAAGAACTCTTGGTTTCAGTTACAGTGACTATATTGCATGTTGGTCATTCTCTTTTGAAATTCTACAGCGTGACAACTTGACATTGAGAACAAAATGAAAAAAATACCTAACAAATTTTAAAGTACTTTTAAAGCAAAACTTCGTTAACTGACTGTGTGAATATGAGAAGGGAGAAGCCTAGAGAGGATACTGACTGATCATACTACTTTGTAGCAAGTACAGGTTTTTTATGCTCTATGAACTATATCCTTAGTACATATAAAAAGGACTCCAACATGATGTTACTTAAAAATATGGTTCAGGAGACCGTAAAACTCTTGCAAATTATGATGAAAGTTTTGTACAATTTCTGCTTTTTGAAACACAATATACTCTTTGAATTAAGGAATGATATTCGTATGGTGTGTATTTCAGAATTAGACATTGCACACACAGGTGGTCGGGTTCTTTATTAGAATCATAGAATCATTAAGACCTCTGAGGTAGAGCCCAGCCTTTGACCAAACACCACCATGCCAACTAAACTATAGCACTAAGCACAGCATCCAGATGTTTCTTGAACACCTTCAGGAATAACAAGTCCACCACCTCCCTGGGCTGCCGTTTTTTCTTGTCCTGGGAGGACAAGAGTCCCCCATCATGTTACAACCTTTTTTCTGGGTAGTTGTAGAGAGCGACAAGGTGTCTCCTGAGCCTCCTTTTCTCCAGGTTACACAATCCCTCAGCCCCTCCTCATATGACTCGCTCTCTAGATCCCTCTCCAGCTTTGCTTCCCTTCTCTGTTGTTCTTCTTGTAGTTAGGGGCCCAGAACTGGACACAGGACTCGAGCTGTGGCCTCACAAGTGCCGAATACAGGGAGACAATCACTTCCCTGGTCCTGCTGGCCACACTATTGCTGATACAGGCCAGGATGCCATNGCCCAGAACTGGACACAGGACTCGAGCTGTGGCCTCACAAGTGCCGAATACAGGGAGACAATCACTGCCCGGGTCCTGCTGGCCACACTATTGCTGATACAGGCCAGGATGCCATTGGCCTTCTTGGCCACCTGGGCACATGTTGGATCATGTTCAGCCAGCTGTCAACCAGCAACCCCAGGTCCTGTTCCTCCAGGCAGCTACTGTTCCCCTAGCCTGTAGCACAGGATAGAGTTCCTGCGATAAGTGCAGGACCTGGCTCTTTGCTTTATTGATTCTCAGACAACTGGTCCCAGTCAACTGATCCAGCCTGTCCAGCTCGTCTTGCAGAGCCTTCCTACCTTCTAGCACCAACTCTGCCACCCAACTTAGTGACTGAGGGTGCTCTTGATTGCCTTGTCCAGATCATCAGTAAAGATAATAAACTGATACTGGCTGACCTCAATAGTAAGCCCTGGGGAACACTAATCACTCCATGGATGTGGCACCATTCACCATCAGTCTCTGGCCCCGGCCATCCAGACAGTTTTTACTCAGTGAATGGTGTACCTGTCCAGAGGATGAGTTGCCATCTTCACCAGGAGAATGCTGTGGGAGACGGTATCAAAGGCTTTGCTGAAATCCAGATAGACAACATCCACAGCCTTTCCCTCTGACTGGAGATCCTATTGGCCTTTAAGTAAAAGTTTTATTTCTTCACTGATCCAAAGAATCTGTGCCTGTAGAACATAGGGTCTTTAATAAATATCCTCCCCTTTCACACTGAGAACAAATTGTAGCCCGGAGGATTTCACAGAAGTGCTGTGTGTACAGTTATTGCCCATAGTTATTATGATGTTATCCACAAGCTGTCACACTTGGCAACAGTGATATAATAGTTGTTCCTAAATGCTTTATTCTCAGCCAGACTGTCATGTTCTTTAACCCTTTTTGTCCACAGTTGTGAGTACAGTCCCATCTCTGTGTGCAATAAACTATCTGTTCAGCTGTTATACACAAATCCTATCACTTACCTTAGGATATTGGCCTCTCTTCTTCCTGTCCCATCACAAATTCTTAGACATCAGCCTAGATTCAGTTTGGCCTGAATCTTCCTTGGAGGCACACTATGATCTCTTTCATCTCCCCAAAATGTTAGCCTTTCCTGGACCGTTTCTCCTCACTGTAAACTTACATCACCATCTCTCCCCAGCCATTCAGGTCTTCAGCAAAGGTGTCTGATTTGGCTGTTGATGCTTCACAGACCCTTCAAATTCACTTTTAAAACCTTCATTGTTTTTCTTGTCATAATAGGAGAAAAAAATTTTGTAGTTTTTTTTCTTCCAAATTCTTGGTGGATAAAAATCCAGTCTATGAAAAATCATCTTCTATCTTCAGCTTCTGTAGTTTTGCTTTTCTGTCTGTTCACATGCTGCTCTGACCCTTTATCTTCTACTTTATCCTTCAAGCTGTTACTCCTTTTTTTTTTTTTACTATCAGTGGCAAGCTTCTTGAGTTTATCTTCAGAGGCACTGTTAACACTGCCTGTGTTGTCATAACACATGCTGAGTTTGCCCTCAGCTTCTCCTCATTATTTCCATGGTATCTGTTACACTCTTTGTGGCCACAGGAAAGAGGCTCCTTGACGAACTCCGGGCAGATTCTCATCCTCTTCCTATCTCATGCTAAAATTCTTTGCAGCATGAATCCATATCCCTCATTTTGCTTTTTCCCCACTAAGTTTTCCCCCCACACACACACACACACACACACACACACACACACACACACACG
>VXBT01012757.1:0-57575 GCA_013400235.1 Oriolus oriolus | reverse complement strand
CCCCACTAAGTTTTCCCCACACACACACACACACACACACACACACACACACACACACACGCACACGTCTACTGCAGTGCACCTACAGGTTGCAAAACACTGCCGCAATTCCCTACAATCTAGTCTTTGTTTATTTGGTGCTGGGCTGGCTCCAAGTACTGTAAACCCCCTCATTACTTGAAGAAAACTCCTGAGCATGACTGTGGCTGTGTTCTGCTCAACTTTATTGTACTACAGGGATATGAGAACATGCCTCAGTCAAGACCCTCTGTGAATATAGACATGGGATGTCTACTAAGCCTAAGCTGTTGGAGAATAAGTAAGGCATGCTGTGCAGTGCCTGAAAATGTGGGTCATTTGCCTAATCAACTTTGTGTTGAGTAATAAATTGAGGACAGATGTGTGGTGTAACTTGTTTTCAATGGTCTTAATCTGGATTTTCACTAGCATCATGCTAGGCTCACACCAGAAGATGGAATTGGAAAGAAAGAAATTCAATAACCATAAGGTTTCTGAGCATTAATCAATGTAAGACCAAACCAGACTGGTATCTGTTCATAAAAAAATGACTTGTATTTTCTGTAAGATTAAATTTAATATAATTTTGTCATATGAAGAATATGTCCTAAGTAAAATGATTTTAAGAAGCAAAGGACAATTGAACAATCATTTTTGGTTTTTAATGGTGAGAACTTTAAAAGAGCATAATTTCATACCTATAGAGAATGAAAGTATTTAGAGAGCATTCATTCTGCACTACTCATCACGTGAATTCCTGCTTCTTTTGTAATGGAGATGTCTGGAGGGAAGCACATTACTTGATGAACAAATGTTCCGTATTATGAAACTGTAATTGCAGCACCTGTCAATAAAGTCTGTCCCCATTGTTCTTTTCAGCACAGTAAGTCAGCAGAAAGCTGCATCACTGTAACTGTGCATTTGATTTTGCATAAGAATTAGGAATCAGTTGTATATATATGTTTGTTTACTGTGAACATCAAAACCTAATTATAAATAGAATTTTGACTGAGCTGTGCAGTATGTGCAGAATATACCTACATATTTTTGTTTTGTTCATTAACAAAATCTAAGTTACCTCTTCTTCCATTCTCTAAAGCAATTTTCTTCTTTTGAGTGTTGGAAGCCCAAACAATAGTCAGGATTTACTGACCAGTTCCTTGTTTGAGACATGCTGTCAAATACTTTGCTTTCACATTACATCTTTGCTGGAAATATGTACTTTACACTCTCTGCCACATTTGATTTTTATTTTTAAATGGATCTAACTCTCCTGAGTGAAGGGGTTATAAAAAATTATCCAGAGTTGTTATGCTGCAAATAATCTGCCACTATGACTGTAAAAAGTGTGAACGGAAATCGTTAGCATGTTGTCTTGAGCCAAATGATGAAGATTTTATTAACTGCTTCATTAGCAGATGAGATAAGAGTAGATTGTAGAGATGATGTACAGACAAGCTCCTGCAGGAAAAGAAAAGCCAGGGAAGCAGTGAGAAAGATGAAGAACTGGAGAGGGACTTTTGACATAGGGCATAGGACAAGGGGGAATGGCTTTAAACTGAAAGGGGAAATTTAGATTAGATACAAGGAAGAACCCTGTGAGGGTGGTGAGGCACTGGATCAGGTTGCCTAGAGAAGTGGTGGATGGCCCTTCCCTAGAAAAGTGTCAGGACCAAGTTGAATGGGGCTCTGTACAACCTGCGGTAGTGGAAGGTGTCCCTGTCCATGGCAGGGAGTTTGGAACCAGATGATCTGTAAGGTCCCTTCCAACACAAACCACTCTATGATTCTATGAAAAGACTAGGAAAAGGGAAACAAATAGAGAGAAATTCAAGGTAGAAATGATATCCAAAAGGAAAGTATTTTTTTCCCATCATATGCTTCAGAGTAAAAATATGCTTCAGCACTTACAAAGGAAAATGGTAGTCTTTACTTTATTAACATACTTTATCTTTGATATGTGTATAGAAAAATTATAGCTATCTATGCTTGTCTCCTTATAATTTTCATAACAATCACAATAAAGGGAATTTTCAAGAGCAGTAGTCCTCATTTCAAAGCACATGACTGCAGATGGGTCATCTGTCGTGTCTACTGTTGCGATGAAAGTGCAGTTTATGGACCCAAATGGCTTTTACATCCTTTTTTTCATCTCCCCATCTATGTGACCGTGAGCGTTTTTTAAAACATATTTGGGTTATGCAATGTTAACAGAGCTGTATTAAATATTCAGACCTCTCTATGCCAAAAGTAATCTTACATTCCCCAGTCTGAGTTTTTGTTACAGCTGGGAGTATGGTACTTATGGTTGGTTTTATATGGATTTATAGATATAAGTCTAGATTTCCTGCTCTTCACCTTTTCTCAGAGCCTGTTAGGATTTCTACAGTCACATACACCCACTGAATCAGAGAAAATTTTTGTGACATTTTAATTGCAATTCAGGGTTCTTTTAGTTATATACATTCCTTTCCAAGATTATCAGTTGACAATCTCTATAATCACCAAAACTGTTACTTCTGTTTAAACCAAGGTGTGTCATGCAGGCAGGTGTTTTGTGGCCCCTCAATTTTGTCACTGTACTTAAGGAGTTGAGTAGAGGAGCTAATAAAAAAGCCATTCCAGGACTCAGGTGGTTTCAAGGGACAATTCTTTTCCAAACACCTTTGGCCAGGCATGTCAGAGCTGCCTTGTCATTTGCTCCTTGTTGGAAGCCACAGCAGTCAGGCGCCCTGCACAGAGTGGGTGTGCAGAGCCCATTCATTCCTTTCAGGATCATTTCAGCAGATGAAAATCAAGATGAAAATCTTGGTGGTTAGTGTTCAACAAAATTTCAGGATACATTTCAGCAAAGCAAGAGAGTACAAAATGCAGATCTAGTAGAGACATATCTTTCACTCTTACATCAGAGGCTTTACCCTGTTTTTTGTGCATGAGTTAGGAAGTCCAAGTGAGACACAAATGTAACTCCCTCACTTTGACTGAGATCCATCGTTTACCAGCACAGCACCTGACATGTGGAGTTCAGTCAGCAAAACTTTAACAAGTGTCATCTTGAGGCAGGGCATATATTTTGTCTTTGACACCCTCCTCCCAGTGATCTTCATTTTTAGTAGTAAATTCGAAAATATCTTATCTGATTCACAGTCTGTCAAGGAGAAAAATATCTGAGGCTGAGCTGTATGCTCCAGCTCTGACTGAGAAGGTGTAACAGCTCTTGGGCAGTTAAATTTTTTTAACTGTGCATGAAAAGTGCTCGAGAGGCTCTGATGCCAGGAAAGTAAATTGTATGCATAATGCATATCAATTCTTGTAGGGTTCATTGATATGGAACAAATTTAATCTTCCAGTGACCTTTCTTAAAGAACAGTGTTTTTGCTGGCATTGCTAAGTGTGGAATCCCTCTAGAGTGAGTTTGGGAACTTTGCACATAGAGTAGCATCTTCACTATCTATGCTGCTTGAAGTGCTGCTAATCCTACCTCTCTAGGCACGCAAAGGAAGCTAGAAAAAAAATGGAATACCTATTAGTATGTCACGATGCCGTGATGTTTTAAAGAAAGGAATAATAGACAAAAAAATTGGAAGAGGATTTAGAATAAATCTAATGCTCTAAAGAAAGAACAAATATATTGAAATATTTTTCAGTATTTAATAGCATCTTGAATCAACTCTCCAAAATGCCAGGTAAATAGAAATTAATATAGAGAATTTTAGTGATGCTTCTGCTTTGGGAATGTGTAGGTATAAAAATAAAATAAGAAGAAAAGAAGAAAAAAACCTGATTTATGTGAGGGAATTTAGAAGGATTATTTGCACAGTAACTGTTTTAAAGCTGTAGGAGAAGGATAGATGTCATTGAGCTGGAAGATTGTGGCTTAGTCCACATAAATTAAAAAGAAGTATTTGGAATTCACTTGTGTTTGGCTGTGTATAAGTATTGCCCTTGATCATTTCTAGAACCATAAAATTTTGAAATAACTGTTTTAATTTTTAATTGAAACAAAATTTTAATTAAGAAATAAAACATCTTTTGTCAAACAAAATACTACCTAAAAACTGCACAGGGGGAAAAGAAATCCCTATGCTGGTTGCTATAGCAGCAGAATCAAAAACCAGCAATAACAGAATGATCTTTAACCTGAAGTAGAAATACTTTAGCACCAAAGGAGCTGCATCTGTGCATCTTGTTTTAGACTACGTGTATTTCAAACCATCATGAGAAATATCAATTGGCGTTTTCATTGATAGAAAATAGGTTTACTGTATCTTAAAGCATCATATTGTGGTTAAACCTTTTGAAAAAATACCTCAAAAGACTGTGGATTTGTGGCAGTCCCGTAACTGTTGGACTGTTCATCTCCCAACTCAGCACGTTCCCCAGATGTTCAACCATGCCTCACAGTAGTGTTGGATCCCATCTGTGGCAGATTGTACTGGATAATTCAGTGGGAACCCTTCTTCCACTCCTTGTCTTTACTGCAGCACACTTCATGCTCACCCACATCTGCAAAGCTGCACTCAGCGTACGTGTGTGGAAGCTCTCCTTTGCCCCAGGACATTGCTATGATATAATTATATTGCTCATCATTAGTAAGAGGCACAACTTCAAAGTTAAAGTTGTGCTCAAGTGTTTTTCCGACATGGTACTTTACTAAGCACAAGGCAGACAAGTATTTGGGTTCAGATGCATGCTGGACATTATTTGAAGGAAAAAGGGCTAGGTACATCTGGGTCCTCTACTGTCTACATTACAAATTGTCATGTAAACACTTCAAGGCATTAAAAGATGGAAGGTCAGTGGAGTTCCTGCAGTAATGAATAACCTCAGATCACTTCTTCTCAACCCATTATTGACTTTAATTCTTCTGGGAAGTGGTAGCATTGAACATGATCAGATCAGATCTGGGCATATTACAGAGCTGTGGAAAGATGGCTCACTTGTGAGCAAATAAGGGTCAATAGGAAACTGACTATGTATGAAATCTCTTTTGTCTGCACCTGGTAAATTACTGAAAATTTGTGTTGCATATTCAGTAGATTTTGTTGAATACAGTAAAGGAAATGAAGTCTTACTTTGTGTGGTAAGTAATAACATTTTTATTATCTGTTTATTGTAGGTTGGAAATCTCCCAAATGATTATATGATAACGCTTAAATATGTCCCGAAGATGGATAGTCTGGTATGTACAACCACTTCAAGTAAATCCCAATAAAATAGCCCACTGGAACCAGTGATGGCTGTAACATTTTGTACCTAGTCCTATGTCTTAGAAAGTTACAGTTAAATAATGTTTATTTCACTTTTCATATTGTAGTAGTGCGGATTTCATGTCAAATTTATGAGTTGGTACATTCCTGGTTTTCCCCTATTAAGTTCTTAATAAAGGTTTATCCCAGCCATTCCCCCTTCTCCGCCCCTACCCCAAATAAAGTAAAACCCTTCCCTCAAACCATGCCCATCACCCAGACCACCCCCAGAACTCCCCTGTCAATCCCCAAAGTCCATGCACCTGCTCTATGTCAATCATTCCCAACCCTACCCCTGCTTCCAGAATCTTCTGTTATATTCGACGCCCCATTTGATATTTTGTATGTTAATCATCTCTGTTGGTCCCTTATTGGTTGTATGTGAATATTACTCCACGTTTTATCCCTCCCTGCTTGGTTTGGATTGGCCGATACCCTCTGTGTGCACCCCCCCATAAAAGACGCTGTCACCTCAGTCCCTTGGCTCAGTCCGACCGAGCAGGGCTTGGGGCAATAAACCGTTGACCCCCACTCTGTCTCTGGGCTGAGTCCTTCCCTCAACCCTTTACCAGGACGCGTCGCAACAGATCCTGCTGAGAGGATTTCAATATCCCTCGCTGCTCTGGGACCCAACGGCGAGGGTCTCAGAGTGGCTTCCCCATAATCCAGCGGCTACCTGCGGAGCTAGCCGGGAGCCCTAGGATTTTAGGGAAACGCAGCACTGCCGCATCATATGTGAAAGTAGTTCCCAAGTATTTATTTAAAAGAAATGTAGAGAGATTCCTGCAGTCCTTTAAAACCTTTTTAACTACAGGAATTCTGGGAAAATGTTTCTTGGTATTAAATTTTTTAACATTTTTTTTCTGGAAAAAGTCAAATTTTCATGGTGTTATTATTTCATCAGTATTATTTCATTGCGTCAGTTGAAAAATATTCCTTTCTTAAAGAAGTAGTTTCTCTCTAATTGTACTTTGGAACATACCGTAGAAGTCCTTGTTTCAGCCAGTGGAAATGCCATTAGTGCACAACAAATACTAAGTGGCCAGTAAAGAGAACCCCAAGTTCAGCAAATGCTAGTGTCAGTAACTAAACAAACAGTAGGATTTCAAACATGCTTTGTGTTATTCTTTCTATATAATCCCGTATTTAATACATAGTGATACTTTCAAATTAGCATTATCTATACAATTTAACATTTTATAACGCTTTTTATTAAAAAGTAGTATTATTTTATTACTTAATCTACTAAATATTTTTTGGTTTTCATTGACTTAACAAAAACAGTTTCGGAATGATGTATTGAAAATGCTCTTTTATTTGTTGCATATATTGCAATAAAAGGGAGAAAAGGAAACATGGAAAAAGTACAAATTATGATGAATGCTATATTGTTTTATGGAAAGGAAAAAAGAAAATTATGATTTTGTCATTTAAACTGAACAATACTGTGCCTGTCTTAAGAATGAATCTGTACACATACATCAGTAGCTGAAAATCATCTCCTAGGTGTAAGAAGCTGGTTTTGTGTCTGTAGAAAGTTTTCGTTATAAAAATCCAATTTGTATGTGACGCACATATAAAAATGCATCCTACCCTACAACAATGTGGCAAATCTAGCAATATTCCCTACTGATACTGGAAAATGATGCCAGAAGCAACGTTCAGTCCAGAATAACAAGAAGATGGGAGGAGGAAAAGGAGGCTGTGGGATAGTGAAGGGCCCTCAGTTGTGAGGTTATGAAGGGTTATGTCAGATGCTGATTCCCCAGCTTCCAGGATGAGCCCATTAGCTGTTGGGCTGGATCGAGGCTGTTCTCTCCTCTGCGTTCCTGGGAATGTTGGCGGATGAAGAAGGCCAGGGAGCCTGCTTGAGCAATGAGTCCTGGTTGTTCTCACTCTTGCCTCTCTCTGTGGTTCAGTGTTGACTGCCAGTACACAGATTCTTTTCCATAGTTTCAGTGCCAAGATCAAGATGTCATCTTGATGCATCATATCCAGAAATTTAGATCCAGTTTACATTTGCGACAAGCAGCCAAGAAATAAAAAGGAAGAAGAGAAGTTCAGAGCTGAGATTTCCATGTTGCCTTTTTGCACGCTACTTTCAGTCACGGTAATGGAAGGTGTAGCTCTTGGCCACATGCCTTCACAGGAGGAAGTATTCAGTGGTATTCGGATCCCACTTTGCCAGATTCCTCTCTAGGAATTTCAGGTTGCGTTATGCATACCACAGCAAGGCTGGCTGAATAAGTAGGCTTTGCTCTGGGTTCTGCAAGGTCCCTGCAAGCTGGGAAGCCCATGGCTTTGCCTGAAGTATACGACCTTTGCTCAACTCTGAAGGGATTGAAATGGTGCTCTGCAATTTTTTACAATGGATTTCAATCTTCAGTGCGTGCATGAAGTGGGAAGTGTACCCAAGGTAGCAAGTCCCAAATGTAGATGACTAAAGGTAGGAAGGCAGTGTGAGCGCAAAGAAGATGGGAAGCCAGTGTAGTGCATGTAACAGGAACAGACTGACCCATCCATTAAACAGAAGGGTTGTTGCATTATGCACTAGCTCAAGGCAACTGAGTGGCTTTAAAAGTAGTCTTGTATAGAGTGAGCTGTGTAGTCGAACCTGAAGGTTAAAAGGTAAAGATGACAGAAAAGGGCTGAACTCAGAAGAGGAGATAACATTCAAACTTTTATGTAGGTGTAGAAAGTGAAAGCCAAATGACTGCAACCCGGAAGTACAAGGGAAATCAGGTTTGCAATCGCTCTAAAATGTAAATCTTTGTCAAAGTTTACACAAAATATCAGAGTTAAACCTCCATTTCTCCTTGCAAACAGTGTCACATTTTTCAATTTGAGCAGTTTCATGCCTGTGTTTGGTAGGTATTGACATAGCAAGTGATTGCACAGCTTGACATTACTGAAAAGAGAACTTAGAGCTTTTGTGAAATGCAGCTTTGTAGGTCAGAACGGTTCAGTTACAGGAGACTCCCACACACATGCTGAACTGCGGGAGCAACAAAACAGACTCCCTGCTGGAATTGCCAAATGCTCACTAGGAGAAGCAGCAAGCTTATGCTAGTCCCTGCCAGAGGAGAATGTTCACCCACAACCTCAAAGGAAAAGGTTTTCCAGGTTTCCAGTTCAGGGAAGCACAGTAGTTCTGTGTCAGTGTTCCTACACCACGCAGAGGAAAGAAAATGCATTGTCTGTCTCGTGGGGGTGGTGGGATATGGCACAACATACACTGCTTGAACAGAGTATATTTCAACAAGCTTTCTCTGATTTATTTCCTTCTGCCTCCTGCCTCGCATGGTTGTCCTGGAAGGAAAAAAGGGAAGCAGACTCAGGCCAAATCCTATCCATTTCACTTTCTGTTTCTTTCTTTTTTAAGTCATTGTTGAGATAATTTCAAAAGGTGGTATCACTGACTTGCCACGAGTTATCATTGCGTGAGAGAGTTGTACACAGAAGTGGAAATTCAGGTGGAGCTGAACAATGTATTTACATTTAATTCTCTAAGCCTGGAAGCCTAATAGTCTGATTAGTCTTCAAAAATGTGAGGTGTATTTTTTCTTGTCAGAAATATTCACACATCAAAGCAGAACAACACCTGTGGATGCAGGTTTATTGAAGAAATCTAGTAAAATGAGATTAAGCCTAGAAGTGTGTACATTGCCAAACATTTGCTGTGTCTTGCAGAAAGTGGATTCAGTGGGTGCTGCCTATCCACTGCGCAGCAGTTGGAAATTGGTTTAGTGATACTGAGAGTACTTAGGGTTTGTTGGGCCAAGATCTTTGTACCTGGAAGGCTTTAATGAGACATTTTCAATATTGGAAAAAATAACTTCATATATGGAATAAATTCTCATCACATTTCCCATTAAAAATTTAGCTTTTTAGGTAAAAAATTTAGCTTTAGGAAGGTATTTTCAGGTACAAATTGCAGTCCGGCTAATGCATTACCTGTATTTTTGCTGATCATACCGAGTTAGGGATTTTCCTGGGCTGGGTGACTTTTTAATCTATTTGACTACTGTTATGTATATCTAAGCAAAAGAAGTTAATGACTCCCTCTGAGAAAGGAAGGTGAATTACCAGGTTTCAGTCATGTGAACAGCTGCACAAACTTTGTCTGCAAACTATTTGCATAGGTGTTAGTGCACAGTGACAGGCTGTGCAGAACACTTTTGTTGTTGAAGACTCAGGAAGAAGAAAGGCTTTTAGATCTAGAAACTGTTACCAGTAATGGCATTTAGTGAAAAAGCTGAAGAGAAGGAATTAACTCAGCTAACTGGTTTAAAGGTGGATAAAAGCACACAGGGTTTCTATGCAAAATGTTTATGGAAACCTTCCTTATAAGTAATTTAAATCAAGGATCTTTGGGGTTAACTGAGTCATGTAAGGTAACAAAAATAAATGAAATATGAATAAATGAAAACTGATATTTAAGGAATTGTTAAAGCAGTAGGAGTTGAGAAGAAAATAAATAATTTAATGAAAGCATGGACAGTAGCATGTCACAGTAGCATGCATGTGGCTACTACATGTTCACAGTAGCATGTTCCGTGGCTCAAACTCTCAACACACCAACACTTGGCATTCATTGAGAAATTAATGAAGGGATGGCATTTAACAGACAACCACAAATATGTCAGTATCAGTGAGAATAGAAATATTACCAAAAAGACTGAAGAGAAAATTGGCCACAGTAAAGAAGAATTGTCATTTATACTTTTGAGATAGTTTAAATTGGAAAGAACAGTCTAATTTACTTTTGCACATTGAGATGTTTAACCAGTTTTTACAGATGTCTCATATTTAATTTACATCTCTTTCTCTTTTTATCCCCTGACAGCCTAATCACTGTTGGTTGCATTTGATGGTGCCTGAATTTTCAAGGAGTCTACATAATCTTCTCCAGAAATTCTCAGATATTTCAGATATGTCGGATGTTTTAAGCAACTATTTAATCATCAATAATCTCACAAGAATAATTAATGATCTTATGGCATGCCTTGCTTTTGATAAAAACAAGGTAATCTTATACAGAGTTTCAGCTTTCATACTGGTTATTTATTTTTTACTTTCTGTTGTGCAGTATTCAGTAATAGTTTAGAAATATCCAAGGCTTTATTAGATTTGTTTTCATCTCTATTCCTGTGCATCTAAAATCCTACTTTGTTTAGAAATGCACAGAGCTAACATTGGCTAATTATTATCTCCTGTTTCAAAGAAAAATGGCTTACAAGCACTTACAGTATATACAATGACCTGTATACAGTTGTTTAAATAGTCAGAAATGCAGCAGTATTCTTTAAGATAATTAATTCATTCTGGTCTTTTTGAAACTAGCAAAAATCTTCCTAGTGTATCCAGCTTAAATGGCATATTTTGCTAGTGATCTTAATATAAATTTAAAGATGATGTGGTTGAAGTTATTAATACACGCTTAGTTTGTATCACAGTGTGTGAAGGTCTGAAAGCTTCTCCATGGTTTAATGAACAGTTTTATACAAAGGCACAGCAAAGACCAGAGAATATCAGTCCATTTCCATGTGTTTCTGGATTATGACAGCAGCTGGAAGGATTCCAAGAGTCTCACTCAAGAGAAGTCTGATTCTCTCTGCAGGCAGGGAAGGGGGGAAGAAATTAATTTACTAGTCCCTTATCCAGATCTGACCAGACTATCAGTAATTAAAAATAAGTTCTGTAGCTGAAGGTTTTGTCTCACTGAATAAAACAGGTAAAATCCACCATGTTCTTTAGAACAAGTATTTAATCTTCCATATACAGTTATTTTTGTCAGCTAAGTCCTTAGTTGTTGTAATTGCACCTTTTCAACACCCAGAATGAGTCAAATGAACTAAAACATTCAGGTGCCTTTAGAGTGGAATAACTTTGTAAGGTTGTCATGTATTTAGATTACATTGCTGTGAGTATTTAGACATTCCCTGCTTTTCCATTTCAAACTGAATTATCTCCAATCTTCAGTGTATATATACTTTTTTTCTTTTCTATTTTTGTCCTGATGATTCAAAGTACTCAGCTGGGATGTGGTTGGGGAAGAGGAATTTTATTTTGTAGAATGGAAAAGTAAATATCCTGTAATTCAGCAAAACAACTAGCTATTGATTTCCTTGGAGAATAATGATCTTAAGTCTGGTACTTTCAGCATCAAACATAAAATAACTTTGGAGCCAAAACCAGGAAGTTTTCCTTAGGACATACTTAGACCATGTTCTTACCACTGTCGTCCTTCTCGGGAGTACAGAGTAACCCCAGGCCAAATCTGACTTGCTGACATTAAAAAAAAAATAAAATAAAATAAGAAAACCGTCAATCATCTTAACATGGATCTCAATCATGTTGTTTAGTCTGGCATAACAAACTTGGCTGTTAGACCTCAGAGTGATTTGGCTTCCTTGTTTATAGTCACTCTTATTTTTAGGTACATTATCAGGGATCTCAGCCTGTTTCTGTGCAGTGGTGTATCCCAGCTATTGTATTCCGTTTCCCATTCTTTTAATGACAATACCAATGATTGTCTTGTGTTCATGTGTTCAGGTTAAAAGGATCATGTAAAACTTTGCAAAGTAATGTGAAATCAAGGAGTTTTTTTAATGAGGGGAATTTTAAAAAGTCTCTTGGTTTTCAGTATAGGATGGGAGACAGTCTTTGATTCCTTAGAAATTTTGCAACACTGTATTAATAATTCATTTCTATTTGCAAAGCTAATTTGAAATCCTCAGATCAGAAGGCTTGTATGTTTTATGAAGATTGTATACCGCCAGTCTGGTTGTCTGCAGGTTAAAAATTTAAACTATTTTGTATCATCTTTGGATATTTTTATCATTTGTTGAGATGTTGAAATGAGTATCTCCCTTGACCTTCTTTCAAGCTGAATTCTATATTTTACTGTAGGATTTTGTAAAAGAAAATGGTCACCTTTATGAAGAAGGTCACTTCATTCCTGAGGATTTTTTTAGGCACTTTAATAGTACCATTGAGGTCTACAAAGAGTCTGCAGACAGATTGGATAAGAATGACTGCATTCTGCCTTCAACAGTAGAAACACCAGTGAATGGTAAGAGGGGTCTCCCTTTGGGGAGCAGAATCTAAGTAGATATAAATGTGTGGTTTACCTTGGATTTCAGAGATGCTAAGGATCTGATACCATGCCTCCATGTCACCTTTTTACTGCAAATTAAAGTCACTACTGACACTGAAGGTTGTATTTCTGTTCAAAGTCAAGTTCTAGTGCCATCATTCCTAGATACATCATTTCTCAGTATAATCAAAATAACCTCGCATTATGCTGCTCTGTTTCTGTTCATCCAAAATATATCCTGGATTGTCTTTTTACATTGTTATTCTTATCTTCTCTTAATGCTCTATTTAGTTTTATAAGGCAGTAAAAGAGCCTAAGATTGTACAACTGAAAGGAGAGGAAGTTAGGACAAACTGTAAATCGCAGCAGCCTCAAGTCACCTTCAGTTTCATCCCCCATCACATCCTGAACCGGGCGAGGTTTACTTCATTTAAAATGTTTAACAAGCTCAGGTCAGGCTCCTGCAGCTCTTTCTTATCCTTCCAGTAAATGGAGGGTTTGTATTACCTTTTCTTTTACTCTCTCTAGTGACAGATATTAGCTTTTTAATTAGGGCAATGTGTCCAGTTTTACAGTTACATCAGTAGTAACTACAAGCAGATCAGTGCCATAACCTAAGAACCTGGCTTCTTGTTAGCAGCAACTGCTTTTCCAAATTAGCTATTCAGCAGCAGCTCAGCATGTAGACACTTCTGCCTCTTAATAAAACTGCCTTTTTTGGCTTAATCCACTTTATAAACAGCCCTACAGCCAGCTTTTAAAACAGCCCTATAGCCAACTCAGAGTAGTCCTATAGCCCATCATCTTATATAGAGGGTACTGTATTTTAAGTTTCATAATGCTGACACATTCATTTTCTATTTAGATTCCAGAGTCGCTGTCACAAAAACATTTTTGTTTCCTCCTGTTGCTGCCAGCTCTCTTAGGAATGACAGCATTGGCAGTAGCACTAGCAGTAACAGTAAGTACAAGTGATTGAATATATGTGTCTCCATTTTGCTCTGGTAGCTGGTTGTTATGAGAGCTCAGAGGAAAAGAATGTCATTAATTGTGCAAATTAATGGGAAGTTACATGTTCCTGATGGTGTACCATGTGTTTCTCAGCTGTCATACTGAAATGCAATGAATTTATCTAATCAAAATGTAGAGATGCTATCGAGTTACAATTATGTGACAGCTCTCTACAACTTGGAGAGGGCAGGCCTCTTCGTTTTGGCTGTCATGAGGTCTCGCTAGTCATATGGCCTCAGCAAATTTGGCTGTCCCAGCCACCTCATTGTAACTCTCAGAAAAGGAGGTTGCTCCAAATGAACAGAATAGCTATCCTAAATCGGATGAGGGTACTCGCGTGGACAAAGAGGATACCTGTACATTACATTTTGAGAGTACTGTCAATCCCCAGGCCTTACACCCGCCCTGAGGACAGTCCCCACATTTGTTTGCTGTAGTCGCAGCAAGGGCCACCTCCACGGTCAGCATGATTTCGCATGGGGTCAGTGACAAAGTCACTACCCTTCTGGCAGGCTGTAATCTTCTCGCTGGCATACTCACCTCCATCTTTCTTATCTATCTTGGTCACTGTGTTACATGACCTGATAAGAGTCCAGAATGGTTGCTGTAAGAGCCTCAACATTACCTGTCACGAGGTCAGAAGGGGTATAGTCATCTGAGGTGGAAGGGAACGGTGAAGCTTCAGGGGCTTTTAGTGACATCATGTGCAGCAAGGTGAACACTATCTGGAGCTCCGCATGTGAACAAAAGGGGATTTTCCTGAAATGGTGATCAAAGCTTAACCTTGTTGTTTCCTTGTTCCTCTTCCCCAGACATGCCACGATGACAATGTGTATCTAGCTCTCTTTACAGTTTCCCCTTTTCACTTCACAAACATCTATGTTATCTGAATGTGTGATGAAGAAGCATGTGGCTGGTACTCCCTGTGCTTAAAGAAATATGTGCAGAGGGGAAGCCTGATGTAGTCTAGTGGGCACAATGGTAGCTCCTGATAGTGACACAGTTGCTACTAAGCCTGAGTTTTTTCTCATGGTCCTTCTCTTTGGAATGTGTAATCTAGTTACCCTCTGGGGTTTTAGCACCATGCATGCTACCTTGTAGTTGTCTCACAGCTGCTATCAGATTTGAAGCCCTTCTTGATTGCTTTCTAATTAAGAGTAGGTCTTAAGTCATCATAGTCCAGAACCCTCAGAGCAGAAGGAATTAAAAAAACCCCTCCACTCCTGGCTGTGCCAGCCTGACTCTTTGGAAAAGAGAAGACTCACTGCCATAGATTCCTTGCCAGGAGGTCACAGAGCTGTCTGCAAATAACCTGATGAGCCCAGGGCCAACTCTGTGGCACTGGGAAGGGGTTAAAGAATGCATACCTGTCTCTCTCTCAGGTCTGCACATGTGATAATTTTTCTGTCACTGCTGGAGGAAAAATATTCAGCCACAGCCTGAAGCAATGGGAATGGATCAAGAAGCCAACAGACAGATTACAGGAGCAGTTCAGATGAAAAGAGTTTGACCCAGTACAGTAACAGGAGGGATGACGGGCAGTGCAGTGGAGTGTGGCACCTGTGTCTGTACTGTGGAGGAGAGTGCAGAAGCAGGATTATTAATCTTGTTTTATAATTGGAATTGATAATCAAGTAGGAAAAAAGCCTAATTAAAATAATGCAGTAAATCGAAGAAATTGCTTGGCTACCATATGCTGTACAGGTGTGTTTTAACTGATTATCATTCTCTTAAGCAATTTATTGGAAAATTGGATATCAGTTAACAGCCTTATGTAGAAATGACATGAGGACTGCATGTCTGGCTGGGGCTGGGGACAGTTTGAATGCATAATCAGATTAAATTACATTAACTTGGATGCTGACTGGTCACATTGTAGTTATTCATTTGCAGGTTTTTTGCAGGGAGGGAGCTGTGGAATCTTTATTGACATCACTGTTTTACTCCCTGAAATGGCCTTCAGTGGCAATTTTAGTTTTATCTTGGCTTTATTGCTGAGGAAATTTTAGTTTTAGTTAATCCTTACCTTCTTAAAAGGAACAACAGTGAATAAACCTTAGTACTTCTCCCGTGAAGACTCCCAAGCACAGCATTCCCCTGGCTTCAGTACTGTTCTCAGAACAGCTCCACTAGATTCAAATTTCCAAAAAGAAAACATTGAGAAGAGGGGAAGCCTGAAAAAAAACATCTTCAGACACAAACTACAATAATTTTTTTTAAACTAACCCTTTAATTTTAAACAGTTTTAAATTGAGCTATTTTTCAGTTTAATAATTTCTAGACCATTTAGAAGCATTCAGTGTTTGCAAAAGGACCCCTCCAAATTAATACATTTTGAATCTATTAACAAAGTGTGTGTAGTCTGATGACTTGAACTGCCCCATTTCTAAATTCGACTTAGACAAACCTGACGTGCATCATCTAATAAAATAATTTGTGAAGTATTTAGCATAGAAAGTGTATCGAGATTAACTAAGGTATGGATTTTTATTGTTGCTACTTTTGTTGAAAGAGTCATGTTTCATGATTCCATTGTTCTTACACAGCAATAAAATTAAACTGTGATAATGGAGTAGAATCTCAACTAAATCCACATAAAAAGTCTTAGACCAGCTAAATGAAAAATGGAACAATTATGCTATTCTAATTGTTTTTTGAATGGTTAAAGTGCTGATTTCATTCTTATAGTATTGGATGTAGACTTGTGACATGTTTCCGCCCCATCTTTTCCCCCATAAAATTCTCAAAACACCACCGCCATCATCTCAATTTTATTTAGGCTGGTTTGTTTTTTCCTCTGTGTTACTTGACTGTAGTCCATTGAATTTCCAGTTAACTGTTTAAGTCCCAGTCTTGCTCGTATTTCTCTGGATCATTATACCACATATGGTCTAGAGAATGTAGATGAGATGGTTCATATGTAAAGAACAAGTGTTAGGATAAGAAGTCTTGAGTCCTAATCTCTTCTTTCAGTGATTGAACCCATCAGGTGAATTTCATATTGGTCTGATCAAAGCTTGAACTTACTAGCTGTGACTAAAATTTCTCCTTCAGCGGAATGCCATAATGTTCTTTATAATTTCATGAAAAGTACCGTGTTGCTTCCTTCCATTTTTGTCTGTAATTTCCTCATAATAATTTGGCTATATTATTTAATACCGAGCTGCTCAAAGAACATGTACACACAGAGATCTCTGTAACGGTTTTTAGGAAGAAGCTCTCCTTTTTTAATTAAGCAAAAAATACCATAATTTAGTTCAGTAATTGCCCAACAATTTGAAAATGTTCCCCCATGGCTTAATGCAATTGGTGCTGCCTTCTGTGCTTTTCTTTCTTTGTTCCAACTTCATCGTTAATGGAAAACCCTAATGAACAGGTGAGAGCTGCTCTGCACTTTCACAGATAAGATCTTGTGGTAATTGTGTTGGAACTGAGCAGAGGTAAACTGAAAATTCCTTTGAGATATATATGGCAAAAAAAAATTGAGCCAGTGCTTTCAATCATAATCACACATGGCTCCAGGTGGGAAGCAGCTCAATAACTTCATTGTGTAGCTGAGTGGCTTTTCATGTAAATATATTTTGTTCACAGCTTAACATCCCAATGTCCGTGTACATAAATCAGCATCAAATGAGTTCACTTCCTTAGGGAATCTTCCACAAGATGCAGAGTGAGAGTTTTCAGAGATACTGGCCTGCATCCACTCCCCCTTTTCCCTTTGCTGGATAGAGTCAGCAGTTCCTCTGGCATTGCCCAAAGAGTTCATAAAGTTATTGGTACACCTGGTTCCTGCTATTCCCTCTGTGTGGGGCACCAAAGATTCTAACAGAGGAAAAGGTCCCTATGGTAGCCAGCTTTCTTTCCTTCTCTCCCTTTTCTTCATTAGGACACAAGTCCCTGGGAGGTTCTCCAGACTTAAAATTCTTCAGCCTGTTTTGTTTTAAATTTTAATATAAATAAAAGGCACATGAAGAAACCTGCCATGACTCATTTCATTCTCCCCAGATCTTTCAAGAGAATTTCTTCTGGACTTGAAAGTGAAATTAAATAGTCTGTTGTTGCTTGCTTTTTAAAGTAGCTACAGGTTACTTAACTTCCAAATTAATTCATACACTGTCAGGTTTTGGGAAAAAAAATCTGTTGTCATTTTTAAAAGGTAGGCTGAGGCAAGTGTCACAGTGGGACTGCATTTAGGTTCGATCCCTGGGTTGCAGGTCCCCACATGGAAAGCAAGTTGTAAATTCCTTTCAGTTTTCCATAGATGATAAAGAAATCATATGCATTAGAGATAACTTCTCAGAAATCAGATTTTTCCAGTTTTAGATACTTCAGTGTAAAGGGGTCTCTTCTGTTGTCTTAAATTGCATAGTTTTTGAAAAATACTGTTAAAAACAAAGGTACAAGATTATCACTGATTACCCTGCATACAGAACATTTCTCTAGTAGTTCATGTAAAAAACGGCATGCTTGCCATGACATGCTGCCCTGCAGAGAAGGTAGGCAGAGGGTTTTTGAAGTTATACACTCTACCATAACATGTTATCAAATGCATTATGCTCTGCATGACCTGAAGAGTCTTTCCTTTGATTTTTATTTCACTTTTTAATTTTTTTCTGAAGTTTGTGGGGTGTAATCCAGAAAACATGGCCATCCCCATATGATTTGCATAATTTAGTTGTAAAACTCAGCAATCTCTCACTGAGAAGAATGGCATTAGACAAATGAGGATTGCTTTTTACTTGCATAGAGCACAAGAGCAATATAGGAATTTTCTTCTGAGAATGCAATTCAGATAAAGTAACAACAGGAGAGCATTTTTTGAGTTGTTCAGTCTGGCTCCTCCCACTGGAGTCTGCCCAGTTTTCTTGAAGATCAGTTCTTCAAGCAAACATCCTCTGCGCCTAGTCTGGGACAAAAAGTTAGCAAAGTTATGTCTCCCCAGTTAATTTCTGCTCTTGGCTTTAATGTCTGAGCAGGCAGAGGCAGACTAATCCCTCTTTTTCAGCTGATGTTCACCTCTGTAGAACTTTGTAGAACCTTGTCTGCTATCTTTCCCTTCTGTAGACAGATTTCTTTCACGGTAAGCTAGCATCGGTTCTGCTTGACTGATGTTTCCTTTTAGTGTGCCGAATCTACCAGATATAAGTGAAACTCAAGCGCTTCCAGTCAGAACCTAGACTTTGTAAACAGCGTATGAGACACAGAGATATATGTTGTATATGAATATTTAAGATACAGGCTTTATGTCTTTTTATTTCTGTCTACATTGAGCCTAGAATATACAGCTGAATTTCAGAGATAAAAAGAATATTTGTCTAAAACTTGAAAAATGTCAACAGGAAAAATCTGAGAATAGAAAATTAATTGCTAGTTAATTACAAGAACACTCCTTCCTAAACTAAAGTATTTTCTTGGAGGCTGGTTAATAATGTACTAAACACATGTTGTTTGACCCAGTATGTCATACTGTATGTGCTTAGACATTTGCTGTTTGCATGAATCACACAAATTTTGAGTGCTGTCAGTTCATTTTCATTTCTGTGTATCCAATCACCTACACTTTTCCAGTGCCTACAGTTTGGTTCTTTTCCTATAATCTGTCAATACACCCACCATTAGAGCTGCAGACACCCAATTTGAAGTGAACCAAACCTGTGTGGACGATGTCTAAACTACCAGTCTCCTGTGGTTCACTTTGCATTTCAGAAGGAGGGTCCCCAGGTGACTCTGTAGGACTTTCCACACCCTGCTCTTGATGAAATAACTGAAGGGCCAAATTTTACTCTCAGCATGCGTGCAGCTCCCAGTGAGGGGAATGGAATTGTTTGTGTACATAAAAGAATAGGATTGGTGCTCTTCCTTATAAAATGTTAAAAGCTATGAAGAAATGCTTATAACCAAATAACACATGGTTAAACCTCAAAGTACAAGAGCTTGATCTTGCTAAAGTCAGTGGTACCTTTCAGGAAGATATTAGAAGTGGTCAGGCTTATTCTGTTAAATCAACCTCCCTCGAGAGGCCTCCCGTTGGTCATTGATTAGTGGTAAGGCAAAGTGTCTGCAGTCTGTGGGAGCTGTCTGGTAGAACTAATGCAAATGCACGAATTGACATATATTATTTTCCACAGAATTGCTTTGTGTTTCAAAGTAAGACCTTCAAAAATTAATAAATCCAAAACTTTGAAGTGTGGGAAAGAGATAATTCTCTACAAATGACAAAAAAAAAAATTGGTGTTGGTACTTTTCAACACTGTTGTTTCAGAAGTGGGTGGAGCATCCTTGTGGTCAAAAATTTCCTGTAAGACTTTGTATGAAGTGCTTCTCATGTACATTGCACTTTGAAGTATCTGTTCTGCTATTTAAGATGCTGTTATGTAGGTGGTGCATAAAAGTGCTCTTGCTAGTAGTGTTGCCCTGAAGATAGTTTTCTGCTATAAATCTGTCTTCACTAATGAGAGTATCTTTAATTACAGAAGAAGCACTTGGCTTCATTAGCAGCTCCAGTCTGCAAGGGATCAGCATAGCACTGACATCATTGCTGTCTCTCTTGATTGGCTTTATTTTGGGAGCCATATACTGGAAGGTAAGACATACTATGTATAATTGTTTACATAGTGATGCCACATTTCTTAGCTGTGGGGAAATGGGAATATATATCATTCTGTATGTGAAAGCAAGTGATACCTCTTTTGATCTTCACTTAACTATGACTTGCAGATGTAAATCTGTGTGTCAAATTCTTGAATTCCTCCATCAAAGTGCAAATCCTGTCCTATCAGCATGATCACTCTCTAATTGGAAACAAAAATTGTGTGATTCACCCAATTTGTCATTTCTCCTATTGTATATTGAGAAAGGAATTTTTTTGCTTTTGCCTCCTATGCCCCTGCCTACAATACAAAAACTTCAATAGTAAAATTTGTATCAGTAGTAGATGTATGTTAGAAGGAAAGATTTGGCCTATATTTTTCAAGATGACTTTGATATTGAAAATCTGAAGCAAATTGTAAGATATGATTGTTTAGGGAGTTACTAAAGAAAGCTTTAGAATATTTATATTTAGTCCATTTTCTTCCTAGAAAATACATCCCAAATCCAGACCAGAAAGTGATGAAACTACACAGTGTCATGACTATCAAGAGGAAAATGAGATAAGGTATATTGTTTCACTTAATATTTGTATTTACAGATGTAATTCTATCTCTGAGAACTACTTCCTGTTTAGCTCTGTGACAAACACAAAAAAACCCCAAACACAAGCTCTTGCTGCAGAGGTAAAATATACACTTATTGCCTTTTAAAGGACTTTCTGATTTAAACATAGAAATTGATAGGGAGGATAGTTCTGCATACAGCATTTTCTTACAGGGACATTACTTTGTCTGTCTTTATTCTTGCTGTGAGAAAGGATTGCTGAGACCTATAGGGAAAGCCACAAAATAAAGTAAATGTTATTTGCTGTGTGGTGTAAAGCTAGGTCAAAATTATGGAAATAAATAGAAAGCAATGTCTTTCTGGTTGTTCTCCTAAATGCTTTTAAATACCCTTAACAATAATATTTTTTATGTTCTTTCACTTTTTTACATTCCCCAGGGTACTGTATTTTCTGTTTTGTTTGTAGAAAGTTAATGAGAACTCATTCGAACGCTAATAACTTCCTAAGGTCATCCTGAAATGATTCATGGCTCTCTTCCTACTTATACACTGCTTTATCTGATTTTTAAAGAGAAAAAGTTCTCAGCCAATCAAATATACATTAGAAATAGCAGTTCAAGGCTTTGAAGTTCCTTGGATATGACTTGGGAAAGGAATTCTGTGAAATCCAGGAAAGGACTTAGGGACATTTTAAGTTAGAATAGTACATGCTAAAGCCTTTTGAGAGTATTGTTTAACTTCATATTTCATGATGTTTGGTCAGATTTTAACTGTGAATGATTTAGGGGAAGATCTGATGCAGGTGGCAGAAGGACACATCCTGCAGTGTTCTCACACTGTGGGAAATGCCTGGTGCTGCCCACTGTTGAAGGCAGAAATCGGCAAGGTTCTGATCTAGCAGTTTGGTCACAGGAGCTGAAATTTTCAGTCTTTAAGCTTGCTAAAGTAATACATTCTTGAAACAAATTTTCTTCATATGCATTATGTAGAATGGAAGACTGTGTATTCATTTCACCAAGTACATTAGTTGCTACAAATAGCTCATTCTGCACCTCATCCTCATAAGCATTAAAACCTGCGAAATGGAACATACATCTTCCTTTTAACATCGCAGAAAGTATAAAACATTGTTTTATATGAAAAAAAGATTAAACAGTTAAATGCAGGAGAGGGCCTTAGCAGGAACTTGAAACAGACTGCATTCTCCATCAGATGTCTTCTTTAATATACGGCATGTGTTTTGGCATATATGGCATGGATGAGTATTACAAGTTTCTCCTCCCTGAGAAATTAGGAGCATTCATCTATAAGTAGGAAGAACTAATATCAAACATAAATTATAATTCTTTGGGCTCCCTTTTATTTTAACTAACTTATAAACCCTTCTGTTCTATTTCCTTGAAAGATTAGTACTGTAGTAGTAAAGAATCGCTTTTTTTTCCAGTATGTTGCAGCAAAAAGAAAAGGAGCATCTACAAGTGTAGCTGTTGCTTTTTCTCCCTCAACACTGTTACTGTTTCGTGTACTGGTAAGTTGTTATGATGAGTCTTACCATAGACTTAACTACTTTCAGCTGCTGCAATATAAAGTGATTCAGAGTCCATTTTGGAGAAAAAAATAAATCCTGCTGTCAGTAGGCTTCATTTGTGCATAAGATCTTTGGCAGCTAATTTAATTAATCCTATATCATTAATTGAAACCTTTGATTTTTAACTTGAATGCTTAAAAATGAAATCTACAAGAATTCCAGAATGAAGGACAGCTACTACTTCTCCTTTTTGGTGTTAGAGCTGATGCAGAGAAGCCTTCAGCTGTTATACTGCAGCTGTTTCAAAGCAATGTGAACTAAAAAACACAATCTGGTAAAATTAGCAGGTGACTGTAGGAGAACAGGCTGAGGAGAGCTGAGCTTTTATTAATTGTAGCTTAGTCAGCACATTTTGCAGTCTGTAGCCTTATGAGACGCATCATTCTTGCTTCAGTATGTAAGAGTGAACAGCAAAGGTGAGTGAGGTTTCTCAGTCCCAGCTGTCCTCTGCAGAACATGCACTTCTCTGGCAAGAAGCTGCTTACCACAGAAACCGCTGTATTTAACCCATGGAATCTATGTAAGGGTCTGGAAATTTCAGGCAGCACTTAACTCTTCATTCTTTGTCATGAGTGGAAAGAGCAGCGTAAGAGTATAGCAGACAATCTCAGTTTTGCAATTCATCCTGTAGCAGTTACTCTCAGGTGTTCGATATGATTGAGCTAGCTACAACTTGAGAGGTTTTTCAGTCTCCTTAATTGCTTGGTTCTACCATCTGCTCATTGAGAAGGAAAGTTGTCACTGCACTGGACAATTTGTTTCATTTTTCCAAAGATGTAAACTCAGTTTGGTTTGTCCAGATGACTTCAAAGGGAAGTTTGCTGCCAGATTGCCAGTACCAAAATGTACAAACATAACAGTTCTGTAAAACCATGAGAGTTGTTTCATTACCTGAGAGCAATGAGCTTTTGCAGGCAAGTGTGTTCTTGGACCAGGAAAGTACATCTTGTAACATATTTCTTTCCGAGTAAAGAAATCTCTATGCAAGTGTCATTAAATTTATTTCCAAAATTATAAGGAAAAAATGTCTATGTTATATGTCTGTGAAAAGCTCTACTGTTTAGTAACACAGAGAGGAAAACTAAACAGCAGAATCAGAATTTCTGTTTTTCTCTTCAGGCAGGTAACAGTTCCATGTTCGCTTCATAAATGAAGCAGCTTTAAGCACATTCGTATTCCTTCTGGAGTGACAGACTGAGTCTGCATCTGTTGTTGCTGCCCATGACTCCATAGACATGATACAGAAATGAGGACAATTTGTGTTTGTTACTGTGAAACCAACACTGAATTGAACAATGACAAGAAGAGTGTGCACTTAGCAGGACTGTATCTTATGTGAATATCTACCTTGTGTGACATTTGAGGTTTTTTAATTGCATTAATACTTTCAGCTGACTCCGGCAAACAAAGTATGTCCTGAACAAAAAAGCATCTTTCGAATGCCTCCAACTGTGTAATCGTTGCAAGTCATAAATACCTTTGCATCCTTAATTTAAATTCTGTGTCCTCTACCTTACACTGACGTCTTCAGATGAAGGTCCCTGAACTGACAGAAAGCGCAGAAATGGATACAGATAACCTACTCTTCAATATTGTATATAAAACTTGAAAGCAAAGTCATGCCACGAGCTCGTGTTCTAGACTTAGACTTATAAGGAGCTGTGTTTATGCCTGTCAAAGGCTGTGTGTACAGCAACATGTGATCTCTGTCGGGTGCCAGGTGGCTGGTTGCCCACCCCAGAAAGCCTCAAGAATTCATCAGCGTTGGTGGTCTCTGTTCAGGAGAAGCAAATGCTGGAGGAAGACAAAGTAAACAGGAGGTGAATGTACCTAGTGGAGCTTCGAAGAATTAAGAGTAACCGCTGGTTTTGTGAACACTGGTGAAATTTCCAGCCATGCTAAGGGAAAGTAAAGAGTCTGAATTGCGTTCAAACATCAGAATAAAGACAAACTCATGAAATGCATTTTAAATTCTGAAGATGCATGCCATTGATACCTTGTCTTTAAATGTATAGCATAGAAAATCTGAAAGATCCTGAGAGTATTTAGCTTTTACTTACGTCAGCTGTAATAAATGTTTGCATTGTGTTTTAAGTGATTAGTAAGCTTAAATATCCTGGCATTCTCCACTCTTTAAAGTTAATTCTTTTGAAACAAAAGAGAAAGGCTTTGGTTCCCACCTGTCTTCTGCATCTATTACTGTTATAGCATCCATGGAATATGAACAGGACTGATGTACAGATGTGCATTCTCAAGTAAATCCTAAAAATATCATGGTAAAAGTTACAAGTGTAGTTGTGCATCTTTTCATCTTGTCTCTTGCCAAATAATGAGTATGAATTATTTATCTGTATTAGGGTTGTAATTCAGAAGGGTAAAGGGTAACAGCTCACATCAGGTGACACACTGTCACCTGTTGTGATATTGACCAGGGCAGCAAGAGTTATAGTTGAAGTAACTTGAAAACATAAAAAAAAAAAACCAAAGCAACCCTTTTAAAGTTTTGCATAAAGTCTGAGTTCTCTTTAAAATGCATAGTTACTGAATTTTTTAAGAGTTCTTGTGGAAATTTTAATCATCTGCTGAATTTTCTGAGAACCACGCATAAAAAGAATATGTCATACATACAATATATACATGTGTGTGTGTGCATGTGTGTGTGTGTGTGAATTATTGGTAAAACTGTCTTTTGCACTCACAAAAAAGCAAAAATCTCAGAACCTTACCATGCTTGATGTTAGAGCTGATGTGTGCATGTAGCCACACCACGTGGAATTTTGACCCTACTGCAATCAATGCTGAAATTTCTCATAAATTCACTGGTGCAAGGATTTGATCATGTGGAATTTTTATTTATACTCAGGCCCTTTTTGCACTTTCTGTTTGTTAGAAAAGGGTCCTCAAGTCCTACTCAGCTGGTATAAATTAGCATAGTTCCATTAAGGATAACAGAACTTTGGGGTTTGCAGCACCTGAGGGCCTTCTCTTAGACTAGATGAAAAGAAGCTTAGTGTGGGAATTAGGCCTTCATGTTTATTCTGAAGATGCTGGAGCACTCACCAGTTAATAACCAGGGTTGCTCATCACTTCTAAAAAGCAAGGGTATTGCTCAAACAATGGAATTCTCCATCTGAAGCTCAGTCTCCTTTGACACTGTGTAGTTCTTTACTCACAAGGCTCTCAGACTTTGAATTTCAAATTTATTTAACAGTTACCCTAAAAGAAATGTCAACATGACCTAATTGATGGAAATTGGCACCTTATTGGTAATGCGGAGAATAACTGTGTATTGGTTTCGACTGAATGGAAAAGTATCCACAGTAAATGGAAGTGATTATCCTTACACATTGTACAAAAACCTTAAGTACTTCATACAATGTGCTCTTGAGGCTAGATTATGTATTTGAGGGTTTGGTTTTTTTCCTTAGAATCAGTAAAACAAAAATCTTGCATTTATTAATGCTCTTTGTTGATGAAAATATTAATTTTCCTGAATTCATTCATTCAGGAAAATCAAATACCCAGTAACATATAATTTGGGGCACATTGGTGTGCCCCAAATTATACTTTGATATTCAAAAGCATAATATTTTAGGCTTCTTAATCTTCAACACTGTAGAAAATATCAGTTATGAATTGAAACATACAATAAACACAAATTGACCATGACAAAATGTTCACCTTCCAGGAGTAACATCTTAAAGTCACTTTCAAATAATGTCAGACACTTTAATCTCTTCTGTGGAGCAGGGTAAATTTAAGGTTATATGAGAACAAAAGAAAATTCATGTATAAACTTTTGACCTTCACATCACAAACATTGTTCTTTGAATGTGCATCAAAGTTGTATGACACCTGGAGTAGCAGAACTGTTGTTGGACCATATGGTTTCCCCATATTTTGCCCCCCTTTTAAGAGATCTGAATACAACATAGGGTATTCTTAATCATCTTGCAAAGCAGAAGGAGACTTCTAGACATGCATGGATACACTCGATGGCATGGCACTTGGAAGTGGGATTGTGAATTTACTAGAAACTTTCTGTGTCCACTGAGGAGTTTTTTACCTTGGACATAGTGAAATTTTGAAAGACTACTGACTTGTGAGACATCTTTGAAATCAATGGAAATAGGTCAAGTTACTCTTCAGTTGGAGGTGGGGTGGCAGAAATAGACTTTTCATTGCTTCTGTACTCCATTGTAAGCTGTTTAACTTCTAGAGAGTGATCAGGTTTTTCAGTCTTCTTTTTGGGTAGACAGAGCCCATAAATTAACACAGTTGGAAAATTAACACCCTTCCTCTTAAAATAAAAATGGGGGGAAAAGGGTTGTTCTATTTTTTTATATATATGTCAACCAAATTTGGCTTTTGGATGTCTGTGGTTTGGCGAGAAATGTAACATTTTTAGGTTTCCTTTGAAATAGTTGAATCTGCATGCAATTAATAGTGGCCTTGTGAGAATAAAAAAGCAGATAGTCTTATACTGAGTAACTGTTCTACTTTAGACGTGTGTTTACTTGAATGAATTAATGGTACTTATTTCATCATGAGGTCATTTTATAAGCAAGCTTATAAAATGTGCTTTACTATGGAGTATGTGTGCAACCTGCACATTTTTTAGGTTCTCATCTGCAGCAGCTCTATTTTCTCTGTTGCTCTGTGTGTGACATGCTGAAACTGTTCAGTACACAAAATAGAATTATTAAATTGAAAATCTAACTGTACGTATAAAATACTGATATTTTGAGTTAGATTTACATTTAAGACTTATCCAACATTCTTCAATTCAGGAATCTGATTCAACTGTCTTTAATGCAGATTTACAGTAATGGTGGCATGTTGCTGTTTTCTTATCAAATTGATGGAACGCAGAAACTTCAGACTCTTTAGTGATAGAGACAGACATTTGCTGGTTGCATCATGGGCAAATTCATTTATTTCAATGTAAATGTCAGCACAGTTTTGCATAGTTACATTCTGACTGAAGGTAATCAACAAAGTTTATAAAATGTGATGTGTATGTACATATGTGTCCTCCTAAAGATAGATGTTTTCCCAGATCCCTTTTTATACCAGTTCAAATTTGGAATTTACATTATATACATATACTTTATTGTTCTAAATAAAGATATTATGCACTGTCAAATAATTAGTATATTGCATTGTGTCAGTCCCATTTAAAACCTTTTTAAGTACTGTCATCATCTGGAAGAATTCTCTGTCAGAACATATGCTACTTGATACAGACTCCTTCACTTGATGCAGGCATTTCACATTGATGCACTTCTTGTCCAGTGAGTGGCATTTACCAGTAGAATTTTCAGTAGAAACCAGAGCTTATCTTGTAAGGATGGCATCCTTCCTTTAAGGTTTCAGCAGTTTATTTTGGCTTTTCTGTAAGAAGTCTAGGATGGGATGAGTTTGGGAGGAAAAAACTAAGCTGCTCAGGGAGGTTTGGCACCTCTCCATTCCTGAGAGAGAATGAAAAGATGCCAGCTTAACAGGAAGAGGTAAACCTTTTGAGACTTTCAGCCTGCCTCAGAGAGCATTAAGGAGCCTTGGAAGAATGAGAGGGGAAGTTGCAGTAGGCAGATACAGAGGGATTTGTAAATAAGCGTGAGGTACAGACAGAACTGATGAGGAAGAGTAGAGCAGGATTAATGGACTGGGATGAAGGGGAACATAATTTGGAGATGCCAGACTTTGGGATACGGACATGAATGAAAGCTGTGGTTGCTGATCTGGACACAGCCAGAAGCATAGAGCTGATGGCTTGAAGAAGGCCATGGAGCCGCCTGCACTGATGCTGTAGCAGGAGTCATGCTCTGAGGAGCAGCACTGGTGGCTCAGGTGGGTCAGCAGTATGATGGCACTTGGTTCAGCTAAGGCTCCATGAGCAACATGTCGCTGCAGAGCTGGAAATGAGCGTATTTCATGTGGAAGCTGGATTAATGCAACAAAAAGTCCAATTTGACCTGGAGTTTCAGGAAGGCAGAAGTAACAGCAGGGTACCTAGAAATGAGGTGTGAGCACTCTTAGCTAACAAAACAACTCTTGCTGAAGTCAGGAACTGGTAACTGATAATCTGGTTCAATGTCCAGATGGAGGTTGGTGGTGAGGGGTGTCCCTCAGTGGTCTGTACTGGGAAGGGTAGTGTTTAATATCTTCATCAATGTCACAGACAATGGGATCAAGAGCTCCCTCACCATTTACAGACAGCACCAAGCTGAGCGGTCCCAAATGTATCTCGAGCTGCATAAATAGGCAGCAGCAGGCTGAGGGAGGTGACTCTGGCCCTCTGCTCTGCTCCACTCTGGTGAGACTCCACTTGAAGTATTGCATCTGGCTCTGGGGTCCCCACACAGAAGAGTCATGGACCTGTTGGAGACAGTCCAGAAAAGGGACACAAAAATGGTTAAGGGGATGAAATATGTTCCTATGAAGAAAGGGTGGGAGAGTTGGGGCTATTTATCTTGGAGAAGAGAAGGCTCTGGGGAGACCTTATTGCAGCCTTCTAGTACTTAGAGCATGCTTATACAAAAGATAGGTACTGACTTTTTAGTAGAAACTGTTGCAGCAGAACAAAGGGCAGTGGTTTTAAACCAAAAGAGGACAGCTTCAGACTAGATATAAAGAAGGAATTTTCTACAGTGAGAAAAGTAAAATATTGGAACAGGTTGTCCAGAGAGGTTCCCTGGAAACATTGAAGGTCAGGTTGAATAGAGCTCAGAGAAACCTGATCTAGTTGTAGACGTCCCTGCTCATTTCAGGGGGGCTGTTCTAGACTGTCTTTAAAGGCCTTCTGCAACTCCAAATAATATATGATTCTATGAATTGTAACATATGTAGATGGAGTAAAGGGCAAGATGGAAAATCTGGGAAAATGTGTAGCTCTTCAGCCAAAGAGACAGCACCATAATATTTTTGGTAGTCTGTCTTACAATGCTTGGTGCCTTACATAATGCTGACTAACTACACACCACCACCACCACCACTGCTTAATCTGAACCCTGCAGACTTAAATGTGCTAAAGGATTGAGAGAAATATTTACCTTCAGTTTTCCAATTTTAGTTTCTCCAAAACAATGAACATAAATATCTCGTTTAGTAGAAGGAAACAAAATCTATCTTTGTCCAAGTCATGGACAGCATTAATAATGACATTTTCCTACTTCTGTCATGCAGAAAAACAATGCTTACTATAATAAACAACTGTTTCTTGGTAGCAACACATTTTAACAGCTTAACACTTCCATGAAATGACTGTATTTTAGATGAGCTGGATATATGCCCACTCCACATACACTCCATGTTACATTCCAGTGTAATTTTATTCCATGTTAACAAATGTGTGTTACTAAACATATTTTTGCCCAAAGTTTCTGAATGATAATGAATAATATGTTTTCGTGTTAACAAGTTGGGTTGTTTCAGGATTTCACACTACATTAACAGCTATAGAACCACTTCCTTACCACTCTTCATGTAGCTGTTGATGATAAATTTTCTCCCAAAGTTCAAACGTTTCTAAAATGGATTAAGTTTCCGAATAGCTACAAAGAAGCATGTGCTAACACAATCAAGTGTTGTGTCATTACATACTTAAAGGGAATTATTATGTGCTGGTGCATGGTGGAAAACATGGTTAAATTAAAGCAGACTGACAAAATTGCAGAGAGTGAGTGAATGGAAGTTTAGCCCTCTTTTTCCTCCGCCATATCCCAAGGTAAGTTATTTCAACATATAACAGAAAAAAATCCCCGATGCGATTATAGTTCATCTGAATTGTGGCTCCTTCTGCAAAATCCCACCATAAGCAAGCAGGAACTAAAAATACAGATGAGACTTTTTCCAGACAGACATGAGCCTTGGGCTTCTGGCCAGTCACAAAATGTGAGGACAATTTTCATTCTCTTTTTGCAAGATATTTTCTTGAGCTCATGGAAAAATATTCAGCTGAGATCACAAAAGCCTCTTTGTTTGTCACCAGTTCTGCTCTGCAGGATAATAGCATGATAGCAAAATTGGCCCAATTAGAGTAAAGAAGCTGCAGAGCAGAATGTATAGCTTTTGTCATTTTAAGTGACTACCACAAGTGACAAAATGTCATCTTAGAAATTTCACCTTGTCATCTCCTACATTGTGAATGATGATTATTAGGACCCCCCAGGTTATTTAATCTGTCATGTTCTTAAAGTCAAACATTTTAGACCTTCCTTTTTCTCAGCAATGCTGTCATCGTTAACAAAACACAGAACAGCCTTCACCTTTAGAAATGACAAAACGGGGATGTGTCTCAAAACCAATTAATAGCATCAGTGAAGGCAGAGACATAGCATCTAAATCTTTTAAATATCATCCCCAAGAATAAAGCAATGAGTTCTCAGAGACAATTACTGCTTTGCCAGAAGTTGAGAAGAAAGTATCTAATTGAAATACCACTTGGTGGTACCACTTGGCAGTTTGTTGTTAAGTCTTTTTTCATACTGTTCCAGAGGAATCCAGTTGCCTTAATCAGTAAGCACTGTGTTTTCTTGATTTTGTTTTAAATGCTCTAACCTGTGGATCAAACAAAGAGTTGTGGGAATGAAGAATGCTACTGGGTGCTATAATTGAGTATTCACTGCATTTCAAATAGAATCACCGCTGCATAGCAAAGTTTAAGTGGGTATCCTAATGTACCTGTAATGTAGTGTGCATGTGTGTGGGATGAGGGGTGCTGGTGAGGGTGGAGGAGGATGCGGTGCTTGGATTTAGAAAGATTTTTTAGCAAATCAGCTAACTGCTGTGAACTTCAATCATTTACCCTGAAGGAAGGGCTGCATGTTACAGAATCTCTTCACAAATCCAACCCTTGGCGAGAGCGAGCCTCAGGATTGCCAAATTCCATGCACTGATCAAAAGGTTCGCTGGGCATCCCACGCTGCACTGTTCTCCCCCTCCACTGGCAGCTCAGCACCATTGCCCTTCCTGCTCCATGGCTGCATGTGCCAGAACCACACACACCTACCATGTCCCTGGGGGTTTGGGTAATGAATCCATCTATATTTCCATATAGGCCACCAACATTATTTCATTGAGAGCCAAAAATCTGGCTCTGGGTTGCATAACTGGTCTTCTGTATTTCAACCTGGACTATAAGTGGAAACTCGGCAAAGCCCCAGGTTTTCTCCTTTGCATATGCACACCTTTGTGTCCTGTCATTATCCAGTCCCTCCTTCAGCCCCCACCCAGACTCCTAGTTCTCTCCTGTTGAGTCATACTCTGCAATTAAAGCATCATGTATCCTGGTTGCAGTTAGCAGCCCTACCATTAGCAGTTTTTATGTATACAGTAAACACTGGAGTTAGTATTTAGGAAGAAAACACTTCAAAATGTTTAGCAAAAGATTAGACTTCTGGGGTCAGCTATAACCAGGGTACTGCTTGTCTGACTGCAAACTGCACTGCACAGCAGTATCTGTGCCAGCTGCGAACACAAAAATTCCCACAGAGTTTTTCCTCAGAGGAACAAACAGTTTATGCTGAATAAATATGCTAACCCTGTTTTCCTCTAAAAATATTTACCCATCAGATTTAAGACAGCAAGGGCTGGTCAATTTAATCAGATGCTTCTTCGTGCAGTCGTCTCTCATAGAGTTCCTGCTGATAAAGCTTCCTGAACAGACTGAAGTCTAAGCTTTCCTTCTGGTGACCCTCTTGTTGATCTTGCTCAGACTGATTACAGCCTCAGCTCATTTTGCTGGGTTTCATCCTGCTGCCTCCGCACCACCTCCTGTGGCCCTTGCCCATCCAATCATGAGCCAGTTCAAGCTCCGTGCTCTTCCCTCCCCAAACGCCATGTGCATTACCAAACCTTGCTTTACTAAGCAAGGCTGAGGAGCAGCACATGTTTCCAGACCAATGCACCTATTCCAGCACCTTCTGCACCTTCTTATGGCCATCCAGGCCAGGCTTTGCACGTGCTGACCAGTCAGACATAAAGGCGTATGTCCTTGGAGGCAAACGGTGTCCACTGCCTCCTCAAGCCACAGCAGCAGTGCTGCCCCACAGGCTGTGGGAAGCCATGCAGTGCCAGTCTTTGGCTTCCATCTGCCCTGGTCTCAGGAATACTGCGCTATATTTTGCACACCAACCCGGATTCAAAGGGAGAGAGAAGCATGGCCATGCATTCAGCTTGGTGAGCAGGAGATTGAGAAGCCCTTTATTTCATTTTCCCTCCTTCACAGACAAATGCTTTAGGGATTTAGCTAATTTTCCTATTATTGAGTAATAGGAGGAATATATTCTCCTTGTGTGCAATGATGGATGTGGGGTGAGATGGGGAGCAAGTCCCTCATGCCCAATATTAAAAATAAAAGCAGTAAAATAAAAACACCATTTATACACAAAATATAAAGATAAGCAACAATGCAGGAAGTCCAAGATTATTGTCAAATTCCCTAATGGTTTTGTAAATATCATGTCTAAATATCATGACAGTGGCTTGAAAATAAACTAGAAACTTTGACTTTTCTACATTTTTAAGATTAGGATAATGGAATAGCTCTGAGAAACTGTGCATCAGCAGAAAAATTAAATAGCCTTTACAAAAATGGCAATGTTTTAAATTCTACTAAGTCTGCCTAGCTCTGTAAATAGTGACAGAATGCAACCCAAAAACTTAAAATAACAACATCCAATAAACAATTCATATACAGCAGCTATGCACTCAAGAGATCAGGTTTTGGAGGTTTGCATGTCATTTATTTTTTAGAGAAAATTATTTCCAGGTTCTGGAATTCTGTGGCTTCTTTTGGGGGCAGAATAAACATAAAAGGAGGTCATAGCAAATTATTAATTCGTGTTTACCAGACACTTACATGAAACTCTTGCATATAAACCATGGAATTTCACACAGGTATTTCTGAATTTAATCTGCCAATTTCTAATGGACACTTTACATTGCAAATAACTATTTAATCTGAATTGAAAGAGATATGAAAACAATTTTACTATGCAGAAAAGTATTAACTGTCATTATGTAAAAAAATACATCATTTCCACTTCAAACTTTTCTGTGTGGTTCTGTAAAGCGATAACAGTGGTCTAGTTAGGGCAAAGTTCAACTGCAGGACACAGAGGCAAGTATCATTTGATTCTGGCAATTAAATAAAGCATTTGAAATATCAGAACATGCTATCTACTTGATAAGATGTCACTTTTCGTGGAAATCTAAAAATCTGTTTGAGGATGAAGCAGAAAAACAACACAAGTGTGTTTTCTTTGAAGAGCACAAGATGTCTTTTCTCTTCACAACCATTTTTATGACCTTAAATACTTCTCTGCTCTATCAGTAAGGTCAGCAACTTGCCTTCATAGCCATCAAATACATTTCTGAACTGAACTCCTTTGCAACTCTTTCTTTGTGAATTGTTTCCAGTTTCATTACAAGATTCTTTCTGTTTCAACATGTTTTGGATCTTAGCACTTCTGGAAATCAACCAAAGCTACAGCTTTAGCGAAATCTTATCTGCAGAGAAGTCTCTAGTGGTTGTGTGTGTTACAGTTTCCCACCGTTTATCACAGCTCCTCTGCCTGAGGTTACTGCTTTCAGAGGAAAGCTCAGGAACGGCTCAGGTAAGCCTTTCTCACTGTTTCAATACCAAATCAACCAGGAAAATTTGAAACACTTTAAAAATTGCTGCGATTTAATAAATGAAGCTGAGGTAGGAGATAGAGCACTACAAGGGTTGAAGACGTCTCTCCTCTGCCAGTTATGGAGGAAGAGGCAACATCCAGCAAAGGACTTATAATGGACACCTAAAACTTGAAGAAATCACACCACAGCCAATAGCAATCTGTCTGCAGTCTGCTACTAAAAATAAACACATAAACATGCTGACAGAGTGGGCTGGCAAATCAGCCATCCTGAGAACAAACTGAGCGTAGCAACACAGAAGCTGATACTTGGTCGTACTACAAGATCTTCAGAAACATCAAAGGATGAGCTCCAGTTTTGAAGCTATTCCCCAGAAACTAGATTTACAATAATCAAGAAGATTAAACTCTCACTTCTTGCCTAGTTTCCCGTTATTTGAGTCACACTGTGCTCATTCCAGTTTCTCAGTAACAGCCAGGACTTCAGAGCACCAGTGGGACAAAAATAACCAAACCTGTTCACCCTTGCAGCTGCAAAGAGACATGGAATGGAAATGAATTTTTAAGTGCTTTTTCTAAAACATTACATCTCTGGGTTCAGAAAAGCTTTTGACTCACTTGGTTTGTTTGCTGCAAGCACTGATGCGCAGAGTTTGCTTCCTGCAGTAACCTTGAGGACAAAGACTCACTTTTTGCCCTAGAAAATAACATCAGTTACATTTTATGCATCTACTGGGAATATTTACTTTACTGTGCCCGAAATTGATTACTGTCTACAACAATGTTACATTTAGAATTCAGCCAAGCATAGTATCTGCATTGTTTATTCCAAGGACTATCATACTTTTCTTTTTTCCTTTTTTTCCCCTTCTTCACAATTGTTTACAATCAGTTTCTCTTAAATTTAACCCACTTTTGGTTGTGCGTGTCTTCAACTCGTTTGACCTTTTTCTGCCTACCTCTAGGAATGAAAACTAGAACATTTCATCAAATGAAAGCGTTAAAAAATATTAAATCATTTTCAATTAAAAAAAACCCGTAACCAATTTTTTGAAAGATCTGTTTAATATTATGTGGCTCTAACTCAGATTTAGCATGATAAGGTGGGTCTAGCTAAACCTCATTATATTAAGTATGTAGCATAACAAAGATACAAATATTAATAAGCCTCAAAAAATAAAAAACAGATATTTCAGGTTTTGAGACACCACCTTCTTTTCTTCCCCCTGCTTATGACTAAGTTCTCCTCTCCCATGTGTCTAGAAATATAAAAGGAAATGTTTTATCAAAAGCTCCTACTATGTTGTAAAGCTTTAAAATTGACTGGTTTCTTACTGTAGTATTTTAGGAAAACAGGCTAGAAGAATAACCCATCCTCTATCCAGTAGAGTCAGTGTTATCTTCATCAGTTATGAAATAAATAAATTTTACTTGCCCATGCAAAAGAGCTCATCATCTCTCTGGGTCTGCTCAACAAACAGCAGTCTTTAGTCCTAAAATAATGTTCTTTAGTGTCTTGCTTACTGCTCCCTTGCTTTCCAAAAGAATGGAGAACTGACTATTACCTTTCTCTGTTCAGAAGCTTTCTATACATTTGAAGTCTATTAAATTGGGTTAATAATTTTTTTTTGCTTTAATTTAAACCGTGCTTTGATAGAAATTAATTTTTCTGCTAAGTCACCATTGCAACCACATTTCTGGTGCAATAAAAATGCCAAAAATAGAAAAGTATCAAAATCCTTTAGATCAATGTGTTTTACAAAGCTGGAAAACACACATTAGTCTGGGAACTAATTATTCACCCAAGATTTTCATATATTTGATATTACAGGAATTGTTCAAAAATATTGATATATTTTATTTCACTGCCTGCAGTAAGTGCACATTATATAAGTTATATAGTAATTATGTCTCTAAGTACCTGTTCAATTAAGTAAAAATACTCTGATTTTTGGGGTCCTATCATTACAGCCATCCTAAGTCATGAAGTTTTATATTTTTGAGCAGATTAATCAAAACAATGAAGAGCTCTCTGAGTCGTTCTAGAATGAGATCAGTTGGCTCTGACATTTCAGCAGCAAAGTGCAGTAAAACCTATGTTTTTAGACATGGGCTTTACATTCAGGTTTTCTCTTACTTAGATGACGAGTCACTCACTATCAAGATGCAGCATCAGTATAGCACCCTTTGGAGCTCTAACTTATTCAAAGCAAATTAGAATTTTCTGTAGCTGACTTGCATTACCAATGGACCTGCATATGATAAGGTTTGCTTTTCAGGTAAAATCTCTGGATCTGTAGCCAGTTCTGTGTCACAGGCCAAAAGCACAAAAGAAGCTCCTTTTGAGCAGAATTTAAATCACGCCAAAGTGTATTTGTATTAATTTGTACGAATGTATTTGAATGGTCTCCTTTTCTCTGGGAAGACACTTAAGTTCAGGGGAGGGATTTAATATTTCAGACTGATTTGTATTTGCTTATCCACCATCAGGAACCTGAAGCTGATTCAAGACACAGGTGGGAGCAATGTGGCAACACCAGGGTTGGCAGAGAGTCTGGTGACCACTCTAGGTGTGTAAAGGTCTTCACTGCTGGTCATGAGGGTTAGACACCATGCTTTTCCACCAGAGACTGTGGAAAAGTGCTACTTAGCACAGACACTGAGCAGGTGTGCAATTTCTTCTTTCCTATGACTTCTCCTCAAGAATCTTGATGTTCTCTTTTTTTTTTTTTTGTCACTGTATATCCACCCATTTTTGCCAGGAAGTGTTGGGAAACAAGTAAACACATCAAATGATGAGATCCAGGGAAGCACAGATTACCTTAGCTCATCCCCTTCACCTATCTGTGAGGGTCTCTCATAAGAGCATCCCCGGTCCTGATATATTTGACCTTGTGCATGGTGGGGACTTTGTGGGTGGAATATTTCGTCCTTCCTACCAACACATTAAACCCGGCTTTCTCTGAATTTGCGACCTGGTCTATCAGTTGCTTTTTCACCTCACCTAGCAAGAAGCTGCTGTCTAGCTGCTAGCAGTGACATGAGAACAATACTTTATGTAAATAACTAGCAAGTGGAATTAGTCATTAATGCAGGCAGTTCTGAAGGCAAGTGAAACAGCATTTGGCAGAAAGCACCATTAATGAGACTTGCTTAGTATTGTAGTCTGATTCAGAACATGCCTTTCTGACCTCCTTATTTTTCACTGTATTTCCAGGAATGCAGCTCCCTAAATGGACTTTCTGCTATTGCAGCACAGATTATTTGAGAAGCTACTCACCTTCTCCCGACTGAGCAGGACAGATACACGAGCACAGCAGAACACACTGGAGCATACATATTTCATCTGAACATGCACAGCCCCATGAAACATTCCTGTGCATATGCCAGCTTCCAATGGCTGGTCTCAACCGAAGGCGAGCAAAGGCAGGGCTAACTGTCTCATGTAAATGGTTTTAGGCGAGGGTGAAAGGACAAGTTCTCCATTGTTAGCAGAAATACTGAGAGCGCTTGGGGATGTGAATTGTTTTGCTCTCAATTTTTTTCCTATATCACATTGAGAAAGCTCAAAGATTAGCAGGGAAGCAAGTGAATATCTGTTTACTCAGGCATGTGTTATCACATATAAAAATACCCAGAACCAGTAATAGAGCCATAAAAGGGAAAGTTCAGTCCCTAAAGTGGAAGAATTGACAGGTACATGCTTATTTGTCTGTGCTTAAACCACAGTAGCTGACGAAAACCGTAGGATGAAAATGTAGGTTGGAAGGGCTGCGTGGAAACTGTCTGGTCCAAAGCTTGCCAATATTTAGCACACTTTTAGAAGGGTACCATACCCACACTGTGTGTTTTCTTTAAGACTTGCTTCTTTCTGCCTCATACTGTGTGTCCCTATCCCCTTCATTAAATGCAGGGCAGTGAAATACACTCAGTGATTACATTCCTCCAGTTTAGTGGGAAATTTGTTGGAACACGCTGTACTACATAAATACTTTCACTTCACCCTTCAGACGAATAGCTGTTAGACTCAGACCCAATGCACAATCTGCTTTTCACTTCAGTGAGTTTTCTGTGAGGGTTGTTTTTTTGCTTTTGCATAGGCACCAAGACATAAAATAATTTTCTTCACTTAACTAGGGAGACTGAGAAGAGAAAAAGCTTTCAGCCTTTTAAAAGAGTGAGTCAACATTGCATTGTGCTATGTGTATGACAAGTGAATGAATCAGAAACCCGAGCCTGGACACTCTGTGGTTTTTTACAGATACTGCCTCCATTTTCCCAAGGAGGAAGCATTCCTTTCTGACCCGTGACAGTGTAAAAAGCACAGAAAAGTTTAACTCTGTATCCTTACAGCAAAAATATATATTCTGCCTTACTTCAAAACTGCTCATATACTATGCTTTCAATGAGTTTAGTCTCGGTGAAACTCGGTTTCCATTCCTTATTAGTTACTGGACAGTGAAAAAAAACCAAACCAAAATTACAAACCACAAACGCACATGACTATTGTAAACAAATACTATGATAGGTGATATGGAAGAAAAAGGAAGAGCTAATTGAAATTATTTACTGATTTCACATAGCAAGAAAGACTAAAATTACCTGGGCTGAGTTATCCCTAATGAAGAAAAGATGAGAAAATATGTAGCATATTTTGTTTGGGAATTTTTCCTAGAATATTCAGTAGAAAACTAACTTTTCTATACCAACAACTCCATATATTTCATATGCAAGTGAATGTTCTGCCTCTTCACTGGAAACTATAGGAGTTACCAATATTCAAAGAGAGACTTTTAAAAGATAAAGGTTTTTTCTATAAAAAGCCTCTAAGACAATCACTATGGAAGAGCTCTTACCAAAGTTTATACTCTGATCAATTTGACTATCTTACCAAGATTCAGAGTAGTATTTCTAAGTCTATATTTATTCACAACATCTTGTTTTGCAGAAGGGGACAAATAGCTGCAATATGACTCGAGTTCTTGAACCAAAAGGAACAACTCATATAGCCAGTGACTTTCCCAGCAACACGTCATCAGCCTCAACAAAAGAACAATTAATCTCTTTTGAATATTAAAACAACAACTAATTTGGAAGGAAATGCCAGAGTACTGAGATGGTAGATACTAACACTCAATGAGGATTTCATAAGTCTCCATTTAGTTTCGTATTCCATCATGTCTGCACAACAAGCCCAGAATAAAATAAGATGCAAGTGAAAAGAGTTACTGTTCAAACACTTCATCATGAGCTTTTTCCAAATCTAATCTAGGATCCAGTGTAGGATTGACAGTATCAACACCAGCTGTGGGTTTCTGAGAGGGCAAAGGCAGATGGACTTAAAACTTGATGCTAGGAAGAAGGAAAGAAGCCAGAGTTTTTCAGCAAAAAGCTTGCTCAGGTATCATATCTGAGTATTTCTGAGCAAGAAAAATATTGTCTTGTTGGTATTTTTCTCTAGTTATGCAAGAAAAACACTGTGATTATATTGTGAATAAAAATTTCACTAAAAACATGGCTGTTTCATATAATAAACTTTCCATCCTAATTGAAAAATAAAAAAGTAACGGGATTCTATTTAGCCCTTTAATAATGTCAATATATTTTAAAAACATTAACCTCTTAGTACAAAAATTTTGGCAAAATTTTCATGTGCAAAAGATTTAATTAACCTATTTTATTTTGTACTGAGGTGAAATAGGAGCACATTTATAGATACGATTTATCTGTAGATACACCCGAAATTACAATATCTGGCTTAAAAGGTGTTTGCCACAAATTAACTGCCAAACTTGATCACAAGACCCATTCTTTAGATACTTAGAAACTCACTGAGCTACTGAGCATCAAAAACAACCATTGAAGACCGTAAGTAGCATTCTTCTCCATAACTTCTGAAAAGCAGACCCTGACATAAAACCTAGGTTAGAGACTTGGAGCTGCGTGCCTTAACTCCCTCTATTCACATTTTAATGTATTTATAACCATGTAAGTAACTTGTCACTTAAAGTTTGAAACTTCTCAGGTAAAAAGTTGGTTTTTTGATTGAAATAAAAAATATGTAATGATTACCTATCGTGAGAAGTCACAACAAGCACTGAGGTAGGGCAAACTCTGAAACAGCAGTACATTTATGAGTGAGATAGGCTGTAGACCAGGGAATCTACAAATTGGCAATCTACTTAGTGAGGTAACACCCAAGTATCAAGAGAAAATCAAGACCTTTCTATAATCCTACCGTATCTTCTGCCTTCACTAAGCTTACAGGATCAAAAGTACATTTCAGGGCAGCTTAGGAGTTAGCAGACTTCAAACAGAAAGAGACAAATATCCATTCAGCTAATGTTCTGGCTCTCCCTTATCTCAGTGAAAGCTGGGATCAAATGAAAGCTTTGTACAGCAAGCAGGTTATAGAGGCGGGTAGAAGAGAGCTAGCACAACTCTCGGCTTGTGGGGACACCCAGCAGCATCACAGTGTGCCCCAAGCTCCCAGCATTGCTCCTTCCACAAACAATACCAGAAGACTCTCAGAGAGTTTCTGGCAGGCCTTCAATGACCATCCTCTGTCCTGTCCTCAATGGTAGTGTGCTCCACCCTCATTTTATTCTCCTACAGCCCCTAAACATATATGTCCTGCACGTGTCCAGTTCTCCCCTTGCTGTCTCCTCCTTTGCTCATCCCCACCAAACTGTTCAACACACCATGTCTCTATTATGTGCTTCCACTCAACCCTTTCTAGCTCCCACAAATCTTTGCCTCCTCTCATGGAGGAGCAGCTGGGTCAGTAAGGGCAGGATGTGAGGAGAACTCTTCCAAGGTAAGACTGGGTGCGAGAAGCTGAGAATGAGGAGGAGCACCTAGTAGGGCAGGAGCTGACTTTGCATCTGCTCTGACAAGCTGCAAGATCTACTCAGATGCTTGCAGGCATGCAGCTTCAGCCTAGAGGGATGCAAATATAAACTCTGAGTGTAGGATTTTGCAATACTTTCTGTGGATTGCAAGAGGTATCTGACAGAAACAGGTCAGCGGGGAAAAACATAAAGAAAATGAACCATGACAGGCCGGGTGAAAGAGGAGTGCCCAGAACCATTAACTGAGATCATAACACATAGCCTTCTCTTCAAAATCAAACCAAACTCTTTTACAATGGAATTTAAATTTAATTAGGATATGGTGTTAATGCAATAATGACAATTGCCTGTAGGAGACTGTTTACATATGGAATTACTCCACTATTTGCAAACTCCACATATAAATGTTAAATCTATATCATCTCATAGGAGAAATACTACAAAATAAATAAAAAAGAAACCCTCAAAACACAACAAAGGCAAAAAGACCTCAAACACACACAACAGTACTTACTCTTCAAAAATCTTAGTGTCAAAGACTGATTTCCCATTTTTCATTTTTCTGCTTCTAGTATCTCAGACTGATGGTATTACTGTTATCTCTGTTTCCTCCCCACCATCCCTTCCTAGGAAACTTACTTTTTCTCTTGGCAAACTTGTCAAAACTGAGGGACCAAATGCTTCTAATTATGACAGAAGATTTTCTGTCTTTTTTCATCCTCTTATTTTTTGATTCCCTCTTGAAGAACCTTATCAAATCTGCTTCCTTCCATATGGAATATTTCTGAAATACTGTAAGGAAGAGCCAACAGTAGCCACTTCAGATATGTTTAGCTTGTTAACTCCTTTTTTCCTTGCTCAGCTCAAGGATTGAGTATGTCAACACAATGAAAGTATTTTTATTTATAAAACTGCAGTTTTGCCAGTTTTCATGATCAGATCATTTTTAAATGAACGAAATTTTTATGTGAATCCATGATATGCTAAAGTGGAGGAATCACTACAGATAGAGTATAAATATCTTAGTCAGAAAGCCCACAAATAACTAGGGAGTTACTACTACACTGTTCCCACCCTCCCTTTCCCATCCCCCCTCAGAAAAATCTATAAAAACTCTTGTGTGAATGAAGCTGCATAAACTTAAATTCGAGGGAAGGCAGGCTAAAAATAACTCGACCTCAAATAGAAGCAGCTTTTTTCTTTTTATTCAAGCATTACCTGCTAACAAGCCAGATCAGATCATTTTTATCTGAAGGAGTATAAGGGTTCTGTTGAGGCTCTTAATTTTTGCAGGGTCTTACCTGAATCCTAAAAAAATCACCACATCACACTAATCAAAACTGACATCATCTTTCACTACATGAAACAGCATTGAAGCTTACAGAAGCACCATCTGATACGAACACAGCCTATGAAGTTAGCAGCATTTCAGTCATTGCTTGACTAATTCTGCATTTCAAAAGCAAAATGTACTTCCTGTTAAAGTATGTTTGCTATTATTTTGAGGATGCCAGATGGAAATAATTCCCTCATAATCTTGTGAAAACTCAGAACTCTCATCAAGTATTCACATACACATTGAGCTACGTCTAAGACATAGATATCCCTAGAAGTTTTATATGATTAAATGTCACGTCAGTGGTGCTGAAAATGAGAGAAAAAGAAAGAGAACAGGCTGGCCCAAATCCATTTCATTAATGCCTGGGAAGGAAGTATTAAATGTATCTACTCACCTTAGCTTCCATGATGCTTTTCACTGAATAAAATTGTCTCTCTCATGCCTTTATTGAGCCCCAACACATATCAACTGGAACTCCAAACCTGCCCATGAAACAGCACCCAGCATTTTAAGCAGTAGTTTTCACTGAAAGCGCCTATTACTGGACTGTAGCCTCATCTACACTGCCAGTGACAATGTCCCCTGGGAGTATTCCCTGAGGCCCAGGCCAAGTTGCTGAGCAAGGGTCACATTCTGACCGCAGATGGTGATGCTCTTTGAAGAACACAAGCGGTATGCATGCCGAGTATGTGGGGTGGGCATGCTAATGTGGTATCCAGCTGAAAGCTGCTGTTGTGATTGTGCTGTTGAAAGCACCAAACTGAGATTGTTGAAGAGTCCAACAGGATGGTGGGATGGTCGTGGCAGACTTTCCATACACTGAGGTGTAGAGTAAAGGTGAGGAGAATTAGCTAAGGACTCTGAACCTGCTGAGTCAGTGTTGAAGGCAGGACAGGACAGGGAGACCCAGACCTTGTCCAGAGAAACTTTGAGAACTCATTACTTGGGCAAAGCACATCCTGAGTTTCATCACAGAAGGAGAACTGACAAGTTTGTTCCAAACAAGAATTTGGGAAAGAATTATCAAATGTATTATGTGCTAAAGTAGATCAGACCTGAGGAAAAAGCTGAGTGAAGTCACTGGCACCTTGTCTTCCCAGATAGCTGTCTGCTTGCTCTGGCCTGGAGGCACATTTGTCTTTTCCAAATTCCAAAGAGGATTTGTGAACCTGTCGTTCACCTACCAAAACCTGGCAGCATGCAACACAGTCTGCATTATCTGTCACAGTTCCTGTTTATGTTTCTATTTTTAGGATTATATTTTTATATCAAAAACAAAGTTTGCAGTCAGGCTTCTGCTGTTTGCTGTTTGCTTTGCTTCAGGGTACTTTTCATAAAGAGTAGTCTTCTGAGATTGCCCAAAGAAAATACAAAAAATGGGTTTTGCTTTAAATAAGAAAATTCTTTTCAATGAATAATTATTGGGTAGACTTAGTTTTGTCTCATTTAGCTATGGCTTTTATTACCTAAGTAAGGGAGCAAAAGCTACCCAAGAGAATTTGGTCCAAAAGGGTGTGATACCACATCCTGGCTCAGTACCTCCAGAAGGCTTCTGTGGATGAGCCAAGGGCTCCCAAGCCAGCTGGTTTTCAGGAAAGCCTTGGCATTGTTTACAGCTTGGGCCTCTAAATCGTAGTCCTGGAGTAGATTTCTTTCCCAGCTCTTGCATGAAGCAGGGGTGATGCTGTGCCCAGGTGCCTGAAATCTTCAAAATATCCCGTTCTGTGCTTTCTCCACAAGAATGAAATGGTGCTTGGGTTGAGGGGATCATCCTTGCCTCTCTTTGAGTCATGTTTTCTTTTGTTGTCTTCCCCGGCATAGACTATAGGTTTAATGCCTTTTGACAATTCTCCTTCTCAAGAAGCAGCTTTAAGTGTTTCCAGGTTTTGTAGCTGTTCAGGCTCTTGTGGTGTTTTTATACAATAATGTAAAAATATGAATTTAAAAAGATATTAAAAATGTAGCCTGTGGAAAAAAATTCAGTGTTTTTTCTCCTTCTTGTTCTGCATGATTTTCTAGAAAATGAGATAATATGCAATTAGCTTTGAATGATGTGCTACTAAGTGGTCATCTTCAATTAGAACTGCTTTATTAAAGAAGAGTGATAATAAAAGAAGTACTAGGAGGCCACTCAAAAAGATTTTTAAAGGGACCTTTTCACTATGAACTGGGACAGTGTTGTATCATTTTTCTTTGGAGAAACTCATCTCATTTTTGGTGATCCTGCAACTGTCTGTGATTAGATTTGGATAGTTTTTATTCATGTACATTACTCATAATACATGGGGATTAAAAAAAAATTAATTTCAATGATACATGTTTCTTTAAAAAGAAAGGAACACATGTATTTGTTTATTTTTTGTCTGCTGGACAATACAATGGTGGGAGGCAGTTTATTACAACTTTTCCCACAGGCCTGCCCTTGGGAATAGCTCTTTATAAAATGCTGTTCTTGTGGCCCTACGGAAATAGAATGTAGTGCCTTTTTAAAATCGAAAATTACTACACCAGGCACGCTACAGCAAATGAGCTAGAACAAAGCTGTGTCCTGTAGCGTGATACATATTTCTCTGAATACATCCATATGCTTTCATAAGGGAATATTTAGATAAAGTAGCACAGCCACAAAGTATGTAAACAAAGAGTAAGTAGATGTGGCATTCTCAGCATTTTTCTGGTGTCCTAAATGGAAGTGAATTTTAAAATGTAAGCAGTCATTTTAGCTTGGCCTTTCTGATAAGGTCTGTCAAAATCCCCCTATCTGAGACATGAAATACCTACTCTCCACCTGTAACGTTTAACATAACAGAAAAGTAAGAAAATATTTATATAGCATCATGGAACATCCATCAACACGCTGGCATGAAGTGTATACAATCCCCAGAGCAGTCTACAAGGAACACAAAACCTAGCCAAACTGCAGAGATGGTAATGTAGATTCCTTGGGATTCTGTAGATTGTCTCATGAAGCTGCAGAAATCCTAGAGGCTTTAGATACTACAAGGAGCTTGCCAGACTTTAGCAGGAAAACGGGAGAGGAAAACATTTTTTCACACAAGATTAGATGATATATTCAAAGTGACTTTTATCAGGGTAAGGTTTTTACAGCCTCCTAAGATGTTCTGAGTAATCCCCTCAGATCACAGATTTTCTCAGCTTTTAACCAAGAGAAATAATCGAATCACCGCTCTCTTGCTCTCCAGTGTCGTTCTGTTTGCACTTACGTATGCAAATTGCTTTCTTCCTGAAGATCTGCAGAATCTGCTAGGCCCTTGTAAGGAAGGGAAAAAGACACAAAATAGAAGAAAAGCAGATGGAAATGTAGATGCAAGTTTTGCATAGGTTGCCACTTCTCATTTCTGTGGAGCATATTTATGCATAAGCTGCTAAGCTCAGGGTTGTAGCCAAGTATTGAGACACACTGTGATGAATGTGGAGATCAATTGTTTGTGAAGGCAGAAAGGGTTCTAACCCAAGCTGGTACTTTTAAGTTAAACAAATTATGTTATCTTTTTTTGCTTAACCAGAATGTTTACAAATATTACCTGCCTGTATGATATGATCCTTTCTTTTTCACATCCTTTTCTACACAGTTGAATCTGGGCTAATGCTGTTTACTGTGAAAATCTAGGGGTGTAATCAACATACTTTATTTGCAACAGTGTTGTGAAAATGCTATTTCTAGAAAATAACAGGGTCAATGTGAAGGGATGCCATTCACTCACTTAGGAAACAGGAAATGCTTTTGCCCTACAATCAATGACTTAGCTACTTGCTCAGCTTACCTTAAAAATAACCTTTCATTTGCCCTATGGAAAAATAAGTTTAGTCCTGGATCATACTCAAGAAACATTAACTTTTCCAGGTTAGATTAAGCAGACACTTCTCTGGTGGCAGCAAAGTTGAAACTTTGCCCAAAATTCCTGTGTCTTGCAGAGTGAACTTTAATTCTGTTAAACCTCATCAGGACAATTATGGTATTTGTGAAGTAGGAACAGCAAATCCAGGATTTTCTTCCACGAATGTAGTCAGACAAAGTCAGGTTGTTTGCAAAACAGACTTCAGACATGAAGGCTGTGAAGCATCTTTCAGCTTCCTAGCTGACCTCTGAAGAGTGAAATGGGCCTTGAAAGCTAAAATGCTGTGTAGATATACGTTACTTCCTTTTATTTCTGAATGTTTGAGAAAGAGTGTCATGTATTTATATTTGGTAAATAAATACTTCTTTGTTTGTTCTTACATAGCCTAGTTTGAGATAAAAGCTGATTTAAGTGTATTGCCTGACCTCAGAGCATTCCATTCTTACTTACACAGAGAGCTTAAAAGCAGATCTCGGTCCAGGCTGACAACACTCAGTTCCCCAGTGCATTTCCCTAAAGGATCGAAGAGCAGTAGTAAGAGCATGCTGCCTTGTAAGCTGAACAAGCTGGTTTTAAGGATGTTAATGCAGATGTCTGAGAACAAAAGAGATTTTTCTGCTGAGGTGTTAATATAATTTGATTTCTACCAAAAGATAATATCTTTCATGAATTGCATCTCAGGTTTTTTGTGATTAACATAAGTATTATTGAATGCAGCATTAGTCTAGCAACGTTAGTTAGTCTGTCCATGCAATATAGTAAAGGTGCCACTAATGATATTTGCATTGTATTTGATTTCAATTTCGCTTCATCACTGCATACTTTCCTATCCCATATTTTTATTGCTACAAACCGAATTAATAAAATGAACCTCATACATTTTGCTTCCATTATACATTGCTGAAGAAAGCTCCAGTTATTGTAACTGGAATCATCATAACCACAAATAACTTATTTCTTCTCATTTTGCAGATATATGGACAGGATAATCCAATAATTTTAGGAAATTGCTTTCTGAGCCACTCTGGGAATGCTCTTCAGTGACAATAGGCCTTGTTATCATGCCTGCTGCGCAGTAAACATAATGCACTTTCATTCTGAGATAAAAACAGTGCTTTCAAAATTTATTTATAGAGCTAGTAGAAATATGACATACCTGCATGTATGGATTGGGGTTGGGTTTTTTAAACTTTGGTTTTGATCGAGCAGGAGACACAAGCAGAGACTGGCACAGAACAGCTGTCTGTTATAAAATAATCATACCCCAAATAATCATACCCCAAAGACCTCCATCATTAATCTGAAGAAATTTGTCCCAAACGTAACTTTTTTAAAAAGACTTCCAAAGTATTGTGGCTGAAAAAATAGATGCCACAAGTGTCACAAAAGTAAAGTACTTATTTTAAGAGTCAATGAAATATATACATTTAATTAAAGATGTCCAAAAAATAACATCTTCCAATTTTAAACTTGGTTACCAAATATAAGGTAAAATTTTTATAATATTCTTGCTATTAATCCCATACAATATAAAAAGATCCTTGATACAGATAACTAGATAGCTCTGAAGCAAATATCCACCCTCCTTCACTTTAATGTTCATGAGACATATTTAGTTACTTTTTCTGGAGCACCCAAAACTTTTCTAAGAAAAAGAAAATTGAAACACGGTTTTGCACTTAACCTACAGTGCAAAATTACATGTGTGCTCTCCCAGTATGTCCACAGCTGAGCTGCTCTGTTTGACCACCATCATCTACTGCTGCTCCTTCCTTGCAATTTAGCAGACTTGTGAGCTCCCTCCAGCCTTGATGGGCTTGTTAACACTACACTTCTTGGGGCTTCCACGAGTATGGTAGTATCCAACACTCATCCCAGAGCTTCCTGCTTGCATGTCCACCATGCACACCCTATAATCCTCCATACTCCTCCAAGACAACACAGATTTCTCATTCTGACAGTTCTTCCTTTCCCTTCTCTGTCTCATTTTCCTATGGAGGCTTTCCTTCTGTTTGCCATTACAATTTCTTAAGGGTGCTCAGCCCACGCAGGTCTTGCCTGTTCTCTTCCATTAAAAAAAAAATCTCTTGTTTGTAAGTTAGCGACTAAAATATAGCCACACATCTACTTTCCTCAGATTTTTTTACTATCTGGTTGCCAGGGTACTCAAGGCTCATGGGGACCGTCTTGCCTTCTGTCCCTTGGTGCTCACTGCCCAGCCTCACATTATCTCCACTCTGCATTTATTCTCCTAAGTACTTGACTTGAGGGTCATACGAAATGCTCCCCAGCTGGAGCAGAGATCCTCCTTGCAAGGTGCAGGGCTTTTGCACTCCACCAAAAGTGGGGAGGAGAGGTGGAAGGCAGATAGCTAAAAAGTTCTCTCTAGAAGTCAAGAGAACAGACACACTGTTTTGAAGTACAGAAATATTTCATTGTCAAATATGAAAATATTTTTCTTTTGGCATGTACAAACTGTGTTGGCCCTGAAAACCAGTCCATACTTGACTTCAACTTCAAGGACTGACTGCCCTCTTGGAAAACTAATAAAAAACAACAGAGAATATTTACATCTTGGCCAGGCCTTCCTACTGTCCAGCTGTCATTAGTCACAGTGCAATGAGAATACATCAGTGAAAACTACCCTTTCCTACTGGGGCCATCTGGACTCTCTCAAAACTTTTGAGATTTATGTTCCCAGAGGCCCTCTTCAGGCTATGGTGTAGGGAGATTTTTCAGAGGAGGTCATAGAATACATGTAAAAGCAATACTACTGCTTGGCCTTTCAAGGCAGTTAAGGAATAAAGTCTCACCTACAGCAGTAACTTGGGGCCAAAGAGCACTTAATAAAAATAAGAGTTGTTTCTCCTCTATTGAAATTGCAATGTCTATGACAGCCATCAATAAAAATTGTCCATGGGAAAGGACAGAAAAAACTATTGGATGTTTACTGTCATATGGATATATCCTGCCAGGCAAACTTCCCAAACACTCCCTTGTCTCTTCCTGCCTGTCACAAAAGCTATTTCTTTAGGTCAGGAAGCCTCTGGCAGCATGACTACCGTTCTGACTGAATGCCAAGACCAACATGGCCATGGACATCTATGGAGTTCCCCTTTAGGGAAACTGTAAGAATGCCTCCTGTATGTTACAAGTAGGGAGAAGAACGTCTCTGGTCTGGCTGGATTGCCAAATATTTGGAACCTATGGAGTCATAAACGCCTCTAACTTCCAGCCCTAGTGCCCTTTGAAAATGTGAGACAAGACTGTTATTTTTTCACCATGTCTGTGGCATGTTTTTATCCTGCCCTGGTTATACGCAATACTGCTGCCAAAAGAAAATGCCAAGTCATATGTCTTTGAAAAGAGACATCTTGCTGTTATCAGAGGATGATCCTACTCAGGTAGGTGCATGTTCCAGTCAGTTTGGTGTCTTAATAATATGAGACCAATGCATATTGCCCTTTTCCACATCCAAGTCAGAATTTTATGTTCTGCTCTTTTCTCCTCACTTCTTCTTTTCAACGGAATGGACTTTCTTTATTGTTCCAGACTTCTGGGGAGTATTAATGTATTGCCACAGATGTCATGTTTGTGGACCTTTTACCCTCATGTCTCCTGCCCCAGGTCTACTTGACCTTGTCCTGTTTGAGACAGAAGAGTTTCTTCTCTATTCTTCCTCTCTCTCTGCTCTCATCTTTGATCTTGCTGCAAGAGTGTTTTCACCTTCATTCACCACTGATGTCCTACCCTCATATAACACTGCTCGCCATCTGATCAGAGACGTAAACTCTTGTAAAGAACTTTCCAGCCGTAGGTACTTCCTCCTCCAGGGAAAGGAACGTATAGGCCTCCTTGAAGATTCAGAACAAACAATGTGTCCATTTGCGACGAGTGCTGTTAGATTTGAGTGGGATCATTCAAAACTGTGTATCCATCTTCCAAACTGTTTCTAAAAATGCTTTGGAGGGCAAAATGGGTACATGGTCCTAATAATTAACACTTAGTGATGTTTTAGTCCCTGGCATATTGCAAAAGGCTACAAAGTGGAGATGGTCAATGAGTTTATGCTTTAGCATGACCATGCTGCCATGGTACAAATCAGTGTAGCATGAGCCTCGTGTCTGGCTGCATTTGTGAAAGGGGATATATAAATCTGATGTTAATGTCAAGAGTTAAGAAGACTGCTGCTTTCCTACTTTTGCTGCTTATTAATGTGACAACCTTCATGCTGTGGCACCAATCTCAGTCTGCTAGTGTCTCTCTCTCACATTCACAGTTACTCTGCCATTTACATGAGTCAGACAGTCAGATCTGCAGGTCTGTGATAGGAGAAATGAAGGCCTTGCACTTCAGCTGAGGAGCCTATCACATAGTTAAATTCTGAGTTTAAAAGAGCCCCACTAGAAAAGACCTGAGCAAAGCTAGTTGCCAGATGCTTTCTTCACTACATTAACTAATCCAGCATATCCTCCTGATCAGGAGAAGTGGCAGTTCCCTATTTATGTTGCAACAGCAGCTGGTATTGCAATATATACTGTAGTTAACGGCAGACTTCTTGAATAATACATTACAAAAAGCTGTGTACAAATTCTGTATGCAATCCAGTGTTTTATGTCTACGTATTGAAGTCAAGGGAGGTAAAAAGAATGACTGTGTTGTTTTAATTTGAAGGTTATATAAATTATTTATAGATTAGGTCAATCCATACACTTTTAATAGGGTAAGACATTGTGAAGAGAAGACGAAAGACCTACATGTTTTTCAGCACATCAGTATGTTTAAACAGGAGCACTGTTTACACTGAAGTGCTATGTCTTTGTTGGTATCAGATGCATAGAAGCCAGGATTTAAAAGATCGACTTAGTAATAAGCTTAGCTCCAAATGAATATAGCTAATCTTCTAAAACACCATTAAAGTATGTTCTTTAACAAAATGTGTTAGAGAAAAAGATCATCTACTCTGCTTCTGTACAGAGCATCTGAGTTATTAAATCTCATGTAGTATTTTATTCCCCGATAGACTGGGTATGCAAATAATCTTATGGACAACTTACAGCTGGAGTTTCTCAGGTCATATAGAGAACAATACATAACTCAACTATCAGATGTTCTGTCGAGAAAGACTGCTTATAATGGGAAGTAGTTAGGGCAGAAAAATTAGTTGTGCAACTAATATTTACAAAAGCTATCCAAAATAATAGAATACTCACACTATATGGTAAAATGTAATCTTTTGAGGCTTTGCAGTACCTGATTAGCTAGGCTAGAAGACAAAGGATTTGTCTATATTTCCAACGCTGTTAGGTACCAGCCAAAGAGTTATCAATGTAATTAGGGAGCACATACCAGCCTACATGTGAAATTCACAGCAATTAAACAGTTCAGAAGTGTTAAAAATAATTTCCAGTGAATCATATCAAAACAACTAAAAAGTGAGGGAAATTATGGGTCAAAGGTGTTTAACTCAGAATGATAATGCTGTTACTTCATTTTTTTAATGGGCTTCTTAGAGTAAAGAAGATAATAGAAGAAGATTTAATCTGATTAGAGTGAATATCTGGTTAATAATCTTGTCTGATTACTCTGTAGTTAATTAGAAATGTACGAGTTAAAACTTTGACTAGAAATATTGATGATTATCTCCTTCTAGTTTATACTATTCACCTGGAAAGAAAATTCTTTGAGGAAAACGAGAAATATTTACTTAAATTCCCTGGCAAACATGTTTTATTTTTAAGTACAGACCTGTGATTACTCACAGAGTAGAGGAAAATTATTTTCCTGAAAACTGAGTGAACAATTTCTCTCAAGAGGAGAAATAATTAAATTTTGACTTCTCACTTCCTCTCTAAGTATTTTAATCACATCAGAAGCAAACCCTTTCCTACCATGATATATCTGGGGCAGGAGGGAGGGGGTGTGGGGTAATCAATAAACTCATTTTGAGAAGAATACAATTTTAGCAAAGCACATTAGCATCACTACTAGGCTGTCATTCTGTATTCCTTCTAACCTATTTTTGAAAACCCATGCCGGGAGTTATCCACTCAGTTGGCTTGGTAAAGACAATGCGGTATGCTCACGAAACAATTCCTTAAATACACACAGAGAATTGTCAAGTCAAAATGGGTGCAAGATCATCTCTTTATCTACTTTCATGTTTGGGTTGTTGCTGAGTATTTCAGATGGTAATCTGGGATTTGGAGATCTATGGCCTTTAGTCTATCAGCCTCATGATTTTGATACTTCTTGAAATATAAGCGTCCTGAAATGGTGTGTCAATACACTGGGTAATTTAAAAATATGATAGCAAAGGTACTCATTTTACAAGATGGAAAATAAACTTGATGGGACAGAGATGAATGTGAGGAGCAGCAGGAAGGAAGAACACACCTTTAGCTGTGAGAGAAGAGCCAAACAGCCTTATGTTTGGGTAATCCTTTGGCACACTCTTTTAATGAGACTATGAATCAGACAAATAGCAGACCAGATAAGTGTTTGGTTATATTTCTGCAAAATCTGGCAGAGAATTCTCAGAATCCAAATGGACTTGTTTTTAACAAATGAATTTTGTGAAGTTAATTACAAAGGGATGGGCCTGATCCTTTCTAGGTATTGCTTGGCACAGTTCCACTGATTTTAAAGGCATGTGGCTGTTATACACCAGATGAGAGTGTGGCCCAATGAACAATGCCACAAATATAAGAACATTTTAACCAAACATCCTGGAGTCTACAACTAAGAAAACCATTATTCCCATTATTTCTCAGAAATGTCTGCACTCAGGGCTTCCATAATATATCGAAAGACTTCAGAATGCCTGAAGGCTTCCTGCTATTTTGAGTGCTGATAAGGGTAGTTTCCAAGAGTCCGCTGTGCTGATTTTAACACCAGCAGAAAATTAAACTCCAAGTAAGCCACTCCCTTTCATTCACCCCTCTGGTAAGGGAGGGACAAAAAAGGAGAGACTATGGGTTGAGATAGCAATTTACTAAAAGCACAAAGCAATAGAATAAGACATGCACAGTAACAACAGCAACATTAATAGCAGAAGTATACAAAAAAGAGAAGGTATTTTACTGACAAAAAGGCATTCACCATCAGGAACAATAATAAGATGGTGGACCCTCCCTGCAGGTTGCATCCACATAGTTTCCCCACAGAAGGGGAGTATGGTAACTGTCCCCACATGCCACACTATATGATGTTTGGGAACAAAAGCAATATGGTGGGGGAGCTCCCACAGCTAATAATTCCTGGCCCCAGATCAAAATAATGGAAACCAGTGATAAACAACCCTGCCCAGTAGCAAGGTCAGCCGAGCAGGGGTCGTGCCGCCAGTCAGCTGAGCTCAGTTCTGCACCACCACTTCCAGCTCTCCGTGGTGCTATGGGCCACCCTGTGGGCCATCAACGCTGCTGTATTTGTACATCAAGTGCGCTGCTGGGCTTCGGTCCTAAGCAACTGGATGAGATTTGTCTACTGGGTTGTATTCTGTGGGAATACAATTCAGTCTTCTCAGGCTCTGCTATATAGACACACCAGACCTCCAAATGAGTATTCTTCCTGAGCTGAGAGGAGCAACAGTGTATCAATGATATTCACTTCATCCCCGCAATGTGACTCAGAATAGATGTTACATTTTGCCATGCAAATGATGCCTTAGGTTTTAACTTTTCTGTTTTTCAAGTCCTGTACTGCTTGGTGTGTAACTCTGAAGTTTCGTGCAGCCTGTTAACCTCTGTTCTCTCATGCTAGTTAGACATAACAAGCCTCTCTAGGTTTGCTCTTCGAGGACGCCAGGCCCAAAAGGTGTAAACTAAAGCCTTGAGAGGGGGGGCAAACTTGGGGTAATTACATCATTAACTGAGGTTATAATTGGAGAATTAACCCTGATATGCAAATAGACCAAACTTGTAAAAGTGTGAAGAACCCATGACCCAGGGTCCATCTTGGGTGTTTCCTTTGGCCTACCCAGGGTGTACCTTTGAAGGCCCTTCAAATAAATACCTACTTCTATTATCTTATTCTTCTCTAGTCTCTATGTTTTAGGTGGTCACCCCAAGGCATCATTATCAAGGATGCTATATTTCCATTAGCACATTTTCTTGATGAATCTAAGTGTCCCCTTGCTAGGTGAAAATATTGAACCAAGGCATACATATCTTCACTTCATCAACCATGAGCATATCCCAGAAGGAAAACTGTTGCCAGAGAGAGACATTTGTCTTCCAGCTTCCCACATCAACCCACTAGCTTCTGGTCAGTTGTCCCTACCAAACTCCAACAGAAAGGCTGAAAAAGTGTACATAGTTCCCCACATGCAATTCCATAGCAGGTTAAGACTGAACTTGCACTTTTGGCAATCTGTAAGCAAAATTGATTGTATTTTGGAAGGGCAGTATAGTTTGAAGAAGGGTCTAATATTTGTGTAAAATAGTTTGGGTTTTTTCTGGGGTTCTTTTTGCCTAGAAATTGAATACAAAGCAAATCCCATCGTTTTCCTATAGAAACTTGGATCAGTCTGAATGCATGATGGGTTCCAGAAGTCAGAGACGCTGTGTACAAATGTATGCATTGCTGCTTTGCACAGCAGTGAGGAGTGACTGTACACAGAGGTTAGTTCCAGAGAAGTCGTTCTACATTATTCCTCTAGTTAATGGAAAGAGATGAGCTGTTCCAGAAGGGCAGTTCAGAACATCTCAGAGTTTCTCAATTGTCATGTGAAATAACTTCTTCCTATTAACTGCTTTCTATCCCTCTTTCTGGGTACCTCCTCTTTTGCTGCAGGAAGAATGCACAAAAATATCATTAGTCTTTGGCCCTGTCCTCTTTCTCCCTGGAAAAAAAACTCTTCCTTCCTCCCTCCCTCCCACCTTTCCTCCCTTCCTTTTTTGTCTTGGCCTGTCATGTAACTTTGTCCAAACTTGCATACACATCCTGTAACTTTTTATCATACAGGTAATCAGGGCAGAATTTGAATCTACCAGACATTCTGACTTCTTTCACTTAGTCAACGAACAAGTATCACACCTCAGCAGACTTAACCTGTCATAATTAAAATTGATACGGGAATTTTCTTGTGGAAGAACATTTGTTGAAAGATACTGATTGACTGAAGCCAAAATTTTCATGAAGTTAGTCAGTTCTGGGATGAGATAGCTGATGAGAACAAGTTCAAGTAGAATGGATCATGCCTGTAGCGGCCCTAAAGGGACTTCAGCAGCTCAGAACACAGCTATGAAGGTGTTTGGACTCTTAACAGCTCCTGCATTTAGTCATTTGTTCTATCTGCATTTTCTACAAATCAAAACTGATAATTGGATTCTCCGCTTTCATGAGTGATTGTTTCATATACACGAAATAAAGTTTCATTAACTAGCGGCAAGGCTGCTCCTTCAGTCTGTGGGAGCTTCAAGTTCTGCCTCTAAATTAGAGAGGCCATAACACAGTTTATATGAATGGTTTGGTTACTCAGTGGTTTCTCTTCTTGCAGAGGTGTGAGAAATTTCAGAAACATCAGTTTCAGTTATACAGAGTACAACCAAATTCCCTTAAGCCGCATTTAAACATGAGAGAGCCTGACTTTCACCAAACAACTTAAAATTGTATGTTCTGATGTTCCAAAACCTTTACTGCTTTTTCTTTTACACAAAACAAGGATCAGATGTACTTCGGTTCCTTACTGGCCCTTTTCCCAAAGTAGGCAATGAAAGGCAGGCCTAGAAGGAAAAAGAGATTTGAGCAAATTATTTCACATTATACTGTTTCTAATTTGTTGTGAGTGAGAATTGTTGCCAATGGGATCTCAAGTTGATAAGAAACTTCTGTATCACTTTTATGACAGAAGCATTTTGAGGGGAAAAAAAAGAAATCTTTTTATGGTGTAATGATATCTCTCTTATCAAAGCTATGCAAAATACTATGGCTGCTAATGATATTCAGTATGATCAGCACATGTCAGAACACAACTGTGTCAAAGCAAGCGAAACGTCCCATTTCGGTATACCAACAAATGTTTTTTGAAAGGTTTTCAAGTTTCAGAATTTTCTACCATATAAATACAGTAACAAAATATTTGTATAACAAGCCAGATATGTTTCTATTTTTCATCAGTCTTTTGCCTTAAAAATTATTTAATTAAATGCTACTTATCAAGATAACTCATGAGCAGGGCAATTCAAAGCAGTCGACATTTGGTACTCCTCTTGAACATATTTTACAGGCATATAGACAAAGAAGTTCTCAGGAACTGAAACAAAGGAAAACATATTGTAGTGTAGCCTCAAGATTATATCCACAAAAGATGTAAATGGCGAAATTTGGAAGTAAACACCCTGTTCAAAACCCTCTAAATCACTTTTCAGTTATTTCCCAATTCCTAAGGCATTCAAATACTAAGGACATTTAGGTTTTGCAAATAAGAAACTTGAAGTTCAGCCTCTGAATATGACCAGGAGTAGGGTATCTCACCTTCTGATAGACATCTGTCTCATGTCTAAGACTAGTCAGAATTCAGACAGGACATATATCTTCTCCCTTGTGCTCCCTATCCTCACTGCCTCCAATAGATCTAAGGGCAGCAGGTACTGCAACTAACTTCAGGATTGTTTGGGATGGAAGAGTAAAAGTCTCCTCCTTTCACTGTTGAATGTCATCTATTTTATCACAGAAGGATTGCCAAACAAGCAATTCTCAAGCCTTTTGTCGCCAAAAATCATGTAAGAGCAGCTGGTGCTCTATGCTCCATCTACTGTCATCCCAGAGTGGCTATCTCTGCTTTTTACTTTCCTCTACCCTGATCAGGGCTGCTTCCTACTCCTTTCCCTCATTGCTCTGTAGATTTAGCTATTAAAATTTACATTTTCATCTTCCGCACTTTAAGAAGTTTGGGTTGTATCTGCCATCTCGTGTGAAAAACATGGTTATTCTATGTTCAGGAGTTAGGTTCTCATTATCACCCATTTAAGCTGCTCCACTTTAGGTAGTAGAATTAAACATTCATGAAACAAGAGAATGTAAGAAGGAGTGAGATCCTAAGGGAATTCACCCGGGAAGGAGAAGAACTGGACTCCAAATATGTATGTGTATATATATATATAATTCAATATATATTGAATTAATATTTAATTTTTTTTCTTCATTTTTCTCTGGTTCAGTGAATACTTCACTGCAAAGCCAAACAGCTCTCTTGAGAAAATCATAGCCAAGAGTACTTCTCAGCAAACATTCAGCCAAGGTTTGCCACGTCATTTCTCATGTAGTAAATGGAGAGTGGTTCCTGAGTATATACAACCAGAGATGTTGCGGAGTCTCCCTCACTGGAGATTTTCAAGAACAATCTGGACACAATCCTGTGCCATGCACTCTAGGATGACCCTGCCTGGGCAGGGAGGTTGAATCATCTGACCCTCTGTGGTTCCTTCCAATCTGACCCATTCTGTGATTCTCTGACTCTGCAGCCCTACCCTTGTTCCTGTCTGTGACGGCCACTGCACATGCTACACGAGGCCAAAACCCATGTAACAGTAAAGGAGACTGTAAATAACTCCAGGTGCTAAAGGATTAGACAGCAGGTCACGAGAATTTGTACCTTACCTTTGGTTTCCAAGTTGTCCTTGTTGAAGGATATAATGGTTTTCAGCAACACAGTCAAATAAAATATCAAAGCAGTTGCATTTTCAAGACACACAACATGGGGACTGATCAAAAATATTAGTATGAGAAACAAGGTGAAGAGATAGAATGATGCCTTAGGTTTTA
>VXBT01012756.1:55086-70041 GCA_013400235.1 Oriolus oriolus | reverse complement strand
CAGGAACGGGAGAGCAGCGGGGAGCAGGGCGGCAGCACCGGGGTGCGGAGGGAGCGGCGCCGGGACACCCCGAACCCCACGATCCAGGAGAGCCGGCGCCGCGCCAGGGAGAGGCCGGGGTACGCGCCGAGCAGCAGCGAGGATGAGGATCCTGCCAAGGAGATCGGAGTCACCTACAAATCGACCAGGTCGGCGAAACCTGTTGGCCCAGAAGACATGGGAGCCACAGCAGTGTGTGAACCGGATGCGGAGAAGGATGCCCAGGCCATCTTCGAGCGCGGCCAGAAAATCCAGGAGGAGCTGAGAGGAAAAGAAGATGATAAAATTTACCGTGGCATTAATAACCACCAGACGTGGATGGCAAACGCCTCTTCAGGAATGGCCAGGAAAGGCCCCATCCGTGCTCCGGGGCACCTGCGGGCCACGGTGCGCTGGGACCACCAGCCCGACATCTGCAAGGACTACAGAGAGAGCGGGTTCTGCGGCTTCGGGGACAGCTGCAAATTCCTGCACGAGCGCTCAGACCACAAACACGGCCGGCAGATCGAACGGGAGCTGGGCGAAGGGCGCTACGGCATCGACGACGACAAAAACTACGAGGTGAGCGGCGATGAGGAGGACGTGCCTTTCAGATGCTTCATCTGCAGAGGTTCCTTCAAGAACCCCGTGGTCACCAAGTGCCGGCACTACTTCTGCGAGAGCTGTGCCCTCCGGCACTATCGCAAATCCCGGCGCTGCTACGTCTGTGACGAGCAAACCAACGGGGCCTTCAAGCCCGCCCAAGAGCTCGTGGCAAAATTGGAAAAACGCAAAAGGAGAGGAAGAAGAGGAGCAGGCAGAGCGTGGAGAGGATCCACAGTAGCAGAACATGTTTTGTACATAACGGAATAAAGCTTTTGTAGGAGAAAAAATAATAAAAAAAAGAGGCAGCAGCAGCAGGCTGGGGCAGCCATCCTGCCCTTAACGAGAGCGACTTGGTACTTGTTTACCTTAACTTTGTGTCTCGGGGTGACTTTATGACGTTGTATCCCATATCACCCAGATATGAATCCTGTGCCTTTGTGTGCCTTTAAAACTGGGTGCGAGAGAAGGCAAAAAAAAAAAAAAAAGCCAGACGAACTTTTTCAAAGCAGTTCTGTGCTTCAAGGTCACCCCACTCCTCTGCGTGCTTCTGCAGCAGAGAGAAGAGCGGAGGAAGCACCCTTCTTGCTTTTCAGCCAGCTTTTTCAGCTCTGTTTCTCCAGAGAGAGAGGAAGAGTTAATTTTTTCTCCCTGGGACTTTGGTTTCTTCTTCTTCTCTTCTGGACTGTTCAGAACACCGAGAACTCACCGGCAAAACTCTCCACCGAGGCCAGGAGGGGGCCCACGCCAACCCAGCTCCGAGGAGGAGGAGAGAGACCACACCTAGAGAAGGACTTTGAATTTTACCAGGTTCTCTCCACAGCGAGAGGTTTTATTATTTAGCATTACTATTCTTTTTCCTGTGTGTTTGTTAAATAAACAGGTTTTTTTTTTCCTTTCCTCTGAGGAAGATTTATTTCCCGAACCTGGTGAGGGAGGGGTGGCTGTAACCTGCCTTCTATTGATGCCATGATGATTTTTTGCTTTTCTTTTATACCCCCTTTTATACACTCTTTTATATAGCTTTATATATTCCTTGTGCCTTTAGCTTACACAGTTATAATTCTTTAAGTTCGATAACTCCCCTTAGACCTAGTATTTCGTTAAGTTTANGGGGGGTCTCACCCGAGTCCCTCATTGGGGAACCTTTGATAGATATGCTAATTTTTGGAAGGCCTATAATTGTATACTCATCACATCGTGGGGGGCCATTTTCTTCGGTGGGGACACCGGGGTGCATTTCGGGGTGCATTTCACCACACCTGAGGATCCTTAAATAAACACCGAGGTAAAAACCCTCTTCCCTCCTAACTGTGTTCAGCTCTGTTAATTTTAAGACCAGGAAAAGGCATCACTATCAGAGGATATTTTGCTCCAAATTTGCCTCAAACTGGCAAATTTCTGTTTCTGCTTTCTGTTCTCTGAGGAAGATGGATACCAGGGAAACGACCGCAGCCCTGAACACCAGGTGTGAACGTTTCTCCTTTATCTCCCACGACGCTGGGAGGTGGCACCTTGGAATGAGCGGCTGATAAGGGGCAGAAAAGTCTGCCCTGCCAGCTGCTGGGCGCTGGGGCTGTTTTGTCTCTCCCCCTGCAAGTTCCCAAAACCTTCTTACAACTTTCCCACGGCAGAAACACATAAATACCGGAGCGTGTGTAGTAATAAAGATGGATCCTGCTAGATGAAGCAGTGGTCTCTGCTCGGTTTTTTCCAAGCTGCTGCAAGATTTGCCAACGGGGCCACCCTGCCAGGAGCTGAACATCTGGCTCCTATTGACAAGGGACAGGACAAAGTCCACTCGAGTGTAAGTGGAGCAGAGGGATGAACTTCTGTTTTCAATTAAATCCCTCAGAGAAGCAGAATCCTGCTCTCCACATCAGCCCATCCTCACCAGTTACTCTCGCTAAGGATCTGATTTGAAGTTCCTCTGTTCACCAAACAGGCAACCAGCAAACCAACCCAGCATTTAAATCCCCAAAACTCAATCCCACTCAGCACAAACTGCTGACACAGACCTTGGACCTGCCCCTGTTTGGGTCTGGCTTTATGAGTGACCTGATCCAAGCTCACGATTTGGGAGCACGGCAGCGAAATCCTGGATGCAAATAACAACCCACCGGTGTCCAGGGAGGACTCACCGAAGCAGCAGCTCTTTGGGCAGTTTTTTGTTGATCGCAGCTTCATCGTTGTTTGAGAACATCTGCAAACACAAAAAAATGACACAATTTAGCCACATATCAAGGGAACAAACGCTGCTTTACTCCAGGGAAGAAGTGCTTGGTTAATGAGGCCGTTTCCAGACATCTGGACTGATAAATTCCTAACAGATAAACTCTGTGCTGCAGCTTTCTAGCTCCTGGTCTGGACCACAGCTGGGTGGAGTGTTACATCAAAATATCTCAAAACATGGTGCAAGGATGCTCTGTGGATTGAGAGATGAAATATAAACGGAGATTTGCAGCTGTTTTAGGGAAGTAAATGATTATCAGGACGTGGTTGGGAGCTGGCACTGACTGGGGAGGCTCCCTCAGCATTTTGGGGGGTGCACCAAGGCACGGACACATCAAAACCGGGAGGTTTTACAGATCAAACATCTGGCCAAGGGGCTGCAGGGAAGAGGAGGAGTGGTCCAGCAGCCCAGACAGAGGTGGAAGGTGCAGGTGTGGCAGGGTTGGTTTCTGTGGGAAAAGGTGCTGGTGAACAGAGAAACAACGAAGTCTCGCAGGGCCCAGAATGCTCTCGCAGCCCTCAGGAGCTCTGGGACGAACAGAACTGATTTTTAAACCACCAAGAATGGTTTAAAGGGAGTTGTGATCTCTGGTGCTGCACCAGGAGGAGGGAAAATGCTGGGAAAGCTCCGTGTTCTTCCAAGGCAACGAGGCCAGAGCTGGATCTTGTATCCCTCCAAATCCATGGACAACACCTGATGCACCTGGAATGGACTTTGGGACCAGGTAAAACCATCTCAGACACTCTAAACATGGGAGAACTGTTTTTTTTTTTTCAAGGAGTCCCAGGAAAAACAGAGAGCAAAGCCTCATGTGGCTCTTGAGAAGTGCTTAAATAAATACAGTTCTAAGATTTGGTATTGTCTTGCCATGGGGAAAATCCAGCACCTCCCAAATATCCTGTCCCTGAGCATGGATCCAATCCCACCACATCGCAAATATCCTGTCCCTGAGCATGGATCCAATCCCATCACATCCCAAATATCCTGTACTTGAGCATGGATCCAATCCCATCACATCCCAAATATCCTGTACCTGAGCATGGATCCAATCCCATCACATCCCAAATATCCTGTCCCTGAGCATGGATCCAATCCCATCACATCCCAAATACCCTGAACCTGAGCAGGGATCCAATCCCATCTCCCATCAAAGCACCCATCATAACCTAACATGAAATCCAACGTGAAAATCCAACGTGCTGCCACTAAATGGCCCTTCAGACGCTCCAATCAGTGATGGAAATCTGGGAATTGAGGAACACCATCATCCCCAGAGAACACCAAACCCCCGGATTCAAGAGGCAAACGCTGTGCTCCCAAATCCCAGTCTGCTTTTGAATTATCCCAAGGCACCAGAGCACGGTGCTGAAGTGGGAACTCTCAAACTGCCTTCCCAAAACGTCACCAGCAGAAGTACTGCTCCCCCCACAGACCTTTTGATCACTTCCCACCGGGAATATCACAAGTCCTGAGCAGGAACCAGACCGGCAGCTCTGAGCCCAATTTGCTGCTAATTAAACGGAAGTTTTGCCATTCCCAGCTCCAAGGGCTCTTCCCTCCTGCAGCCACAGTGGGTGGGGACAGACACTCCCAAGGCTGGGAGAGCAGCACCCCCGCATTCTGGGACAGGATCAGTTAATTAAATTGATTAGCTGATCGATTAGGAAATCATGGAGAGAGCTCTAACGGAGGAGGAATGCAGAGGAATTATTAATGGGAAAAGGAGATGTGATTTCTTTCCCTCAGTTCCAGGAGCTCACGGGCAGATCCAAACCCTTTCCCACCACTGTCCAGGCCTCCAAACCAGGACCCTCCTCCCAAAAAAAAGGATCAGAGAAATTAAAGGAGCAATCAGAGAGCAGGAGCAGGCTTCCAAAAAGGAACCAGGGCAGGTAGGGTTAAACCAGAGATTCCAGAAGCAGCCAGGAGCCTCCTCTGCCTGATCACAGGGAACTCTGCCCATCAAATCCCTCAGCAGGAAAATCTCACCTCGATTCCAGCACAAATCCCATCCCCAGACGGGTTTCTGCAGGAGTTTCCCTTTGACCAGCACTAATCTAAAGGAATGTTTGTTTTTTGTCTTACTAAAAATAGTCCTTGGACTTAAAACACGACAGGGCCCAGGCAAGATGGGCTCTGTGGGAGAACCTCGGCTCTGGAATTCTCCCTCCTCTGGAAAGCTGGGAAGAGCCACGGTGCATCTCCAGACCTATTTTCTCCAGCCTTCCTTCAAAACCTGAGGCTCAGATGGCAGAGGCTGGGTGAAAACAGGCAGGAATTGGGATTTTGCTAAGTCATGGCAGCACGTACAGCTAAATATACCGTGGACATGGGGACCTTCTGGCAAGCCCATACAAAAATAAAGCTTTGAAAAAATGTCAGAGGCTATTCTAGACTTCCAGGCTTTCAAAATATTTCTAGGGATAAAAACTAAATGGCCCAAGTTTGCTTTTCCTAACATCCCTTTTATGCTCTTTAATACCGGGTGTTGTCCAAGAGAAGAAATTATTCTGGACAGGACACAGAAAAACACATTTTTCTTGTATGTAAATTTTCGATTCTGTACCAGACACAGAATCTTCCACTATGGAGCAATTTTGGTGTTGTGTGAAGCCAGATGGGATACTGGGAAGCAATTACTGGCTGGGAGGGCGGAGAGGCCTCGGGATGGATTTCCCAGAGAAGCTGTGGCTGCCCCTGGAAGTGCCCAAGGCTGGGCTGGACAGGGTTTGGAGCACCCTGGAACAGTGGAAGGTGCCCCTGCCACGGCAGGGGGTGAAGCTGGATGAATTTCAAGGTCCAACCCCAACAGTTTGAAATTCTATGAAATCAAGGAAGTTTATAAAAACAGATGTGCAAAAGTGACCAAAAGGCAGAGCTGTCACAGCCTTACACTCAGCACAACGTGTAGTTGTCCATTTGCTTTAAAAACTCTTCCTTTGCCCTCAAGAACATAAAAAATGTGACCAATTGGCTCCATTCCTGAAGCAGCCCTGCAGCAGTGCTCCGTGTGGGGCTGATTCCCACATTTCCCTGCTCACGGGACAGGAGACAGAGCTGCTGCTCAGGCCTCGGTCACATCAGGGCTTTGTCACCCTGAACTGGGTCACCCGTGTGCCACCACCCAGGACGGGTGGCAGTGTCCGAGTGTCCCTGCACGGGGAACGCCCACGTGCCCAGGAGGATGTGGACAGCAGCTGGGGCAAGGTGTGGGTGAAGCAGCTCAGATGGGCGTTACTGGAGCCCCAGCTCAAAGCATGGCTTTGTGTCATTATTGCAGCTGCTCATTCGGTGGGGCTTTGCCATGGATCAGGCTCCAAAATCCATGGAAGCACTTGGCTCTCTCCTGGCTCATGGAATCACAAAGTAGGCTGGGTTGGAAGGGACCTTAAAGCCCACCCAGCACCACCCCTGCCATGGGCAGGGACACCTCCCACTGTCCCAGGGTGCTCCAAGCCCCGTCCGGCCTGGCCTGGGATGCTTCCAGGGGTGGTGAGTCCATATCCTCTCTGGAAAATTCACTCCAGGGCCTCGCCACCCTCACAGGGAGGAATTTTTCCCTCACATCCAATCCAGGCCTGCTCCATCAGTTTGAAGCCATTCCCCTTGTCCTGTCCCTGGAATTCCTGACCAAACTTCAGCAGCCCCAGTGCCGAAGCCAACACGGTGTCAGCCCGACGCCTGCTCCGAACCCAAACACTTCAAAGCAGAAAATTCAAAGCCTGATGGAGAAAAAGGGATGAAGATAATTCAGAGCTTCAGTGGCTGCAAGGTTAGAGGAGGCACCCGGGTCGATTGTGACAGCGAGACACAGAATTATCCACCTTGATGTTCACTCCAGGGAAAAAGAACCTGGATCTGGCAGATCCTGAGCCTGAGGCTGCCTGGGAAGCACCAGCACAACACCAAGGGCACCACCAGGGAGACACAGAGAGGGGAAGTGAGAAAGTGACACCCATTTCTGTACAAAAACCAACCAAGAGACACCCACAGAGGTGGGCAGGAAATAAAAGCCATAAACATTCCCAGAAACACGACCAATAAAGCGCTGCACGTCTCTGTATTAAGCAAAGCTCATGCCACAGAAACAGTGCAGGACTTAAACCCATCATCTATGGAATATCAGTAAATATTCTGATTTTAAACCACTCCAATTTGGTTTATTTGTGGGACAGAACCTGTGTGAGATGACAAATTTGTTAGCACGGCAGATAATGGTGTGCTGAGGATGAAACTGCAGCTGCTCTGAGACCTGGAGCTCACTGCCCTCACAGGCCCCTTCTAACTCAGGATATTCCAGGTTTCTGTGAGCCTTGATCCACGAGGAAATGCTGGCCAGACCCTCCATAACTGCACATAACCACAGGAAATTAAGCAATTCAAACCAGGCCAGAAACCAGGCTGCAATTACTAATAATTAGGGAGCAAATAACGTGCTCTGGAAGCTGGTTTTAGGTTGGGAAAGGTGGGAATCAACCACTGACAGCAGAAATTAAGGATTACATCCACAGCTTGAATATTTTGGAGCTTACATCCCCCCCAGTCTCTATCAAGACACTTCAGAGATGAACCTTCTGAGCTCTCAAAGTCTTTTCTGTTCTGCAACCTCTGTGTGAATCTGTTCAGAGTTTAAACCCCGAGTCTGAGATGCACTGGGAGGTTTCTCCAGCTGTAAGGCTGCTGGTCTGCCAGCCCAAATTCCAGGATTTCTGGTAGAATTTGTACCAATTTTATCTGTTATGGTTCACATGGAGATGAACAAGCCTGGTACAGTCACTGACACAAGACAAGACTCACAGCAAACCTCACCCACAACTCCAATCCAATAAAAAAAAGCTGAGCATGAACCACAAAACAACAAGAAAAATGTGGAATTCACTCTGCATTTCCTTTGGAACAGCTCAGTGAAGCTTTGAGACGACTTCTTACAAACACGGTCAATGTGTACTGACACCTTGCCTTGAGTTCTGCTCATCTGGGGGAAAAAACTCCACCGCTGTGACAAGGCTCAAGTAACAGAGACATGAGAGCCATCAGTTCCCTTCCCAGGACAAGATTTTGGGAAGCAGCAGCTGGAGCAGGCTGAGCTGCCTTCCTGGAGGCAAAGAAAACATTACACTGCAGAGATAAGTCACAGTGAAGTGACAGCAAAATCCAAGGGCTCCTCGGAGGACGCGATCTGAAGAATGGAGTTGTTTACATCCCCAAGCAGCTCCGACCGAGGGAATTTTCCCTCCAGCCTGTAGTTACACAGGGAATTTTGTTTAAAAACCCATCCAGTTTAATCTGCATTAAGTCTCCAAGGAAATGGCTGGCTGCTGGATGAAGCCAGGCTGTCACAAGCTCCATCGTGGCCGTCGGGATGCTCCGTCGGGATAAGGAGGGACGGGAACGCGGCCGCTGCCCTCCTGCCCCGCGCGGTGCCACGGCCACGCTCGCCCCGCTGGCTCCCAACCAGGGCTCTGCTCGGGCAAAATCCTGACTAAGCAGGACAAACAGAAATAGACCCCGGCCAAAAAGGCTTATTATAGGCTTAATATTCCTAAAAATAGCTGGATAGGCAGGGCACTGGATGGGCACTGTCGCATCGCCGCTTCCTCGGTCGTTGCTTGGCTGGGGAAGTTTAAATTCTTGCTGGGATGGAGGAGCTACCTGAGTCCAGCCTGCATTTGGGACAAATTGAATAAAGAGGCTTTTTTTTGAGGTTTTTTTGAACCAGCAGTGATCCAGAGCTCAGTCAAACCCTACAGGAACGGAGTCTGGGATGAAGCTCTTCCCGCTGCACGTCCCGCGATGCAAGAACTGCCCCGGGGGGAAATCCCTCAGTGATGGATGGGCAAAGGGACAAGGTCACGTTGCTGCCTTCAGAAAGGAAAACTCCACAGGCACAGGTGAGATACTGAAACCCCACTGATTTCAGAACTCCCATTTCAGCTGCCACGTGTCCGCATCCCGCTGAAAGGGAACCCACCCAGAACCTGCTGCAGGGGCACCAAACGGGCACATTCAGCCGCTTTTTGGTCACCTGGTTTGTTCTCCTCCCCCAGTCCTGGCTGCCAGACAGTTCTCCCCAAACCACCCATCCCGAACCACACCTAAACCCTCCCTTGTCCTCAGCTGAAATCACAATTCCAGCCCCCTCCAGCCCCGAGTTACCCGACGGCCACCGGCTGCATCCGAGCGGCTCCTCCCGCGTGGCCCTGGCAGGACCTGGAGCAGCCTGGGGACAGCCTGGGGAGNCCCCCCCCAACGTCAGCAGCTCAGGGCCGGGATCACACGGACGGGGCAGCACAAACCCCACTCCTGTCGCAGCTCCAGCGGGAAGCTCGGCTCCCCACAAGTGACACGCGAGGAGTCGGTGACCTAGCACGGATATCTGATTGAAAACGGTGCTGCTTTCTCACACACACCCTCCGAGGTTTTAAATATAGATCGCTGCCCATAAGAACAACATCCAGCCCCAAAAAGGAAGAGTATAAATAAGACAAAGACTTCCTGACTTTCCCAGGACAGCCTATGGCACAGTCCCTGGCCATAAAACACCCACTACCACCATTTATTTTTATCTTTTTAGAACCTCATTTTAGCAGGGCAGCGGTTTACTACAAATGCACTTGGAATGGATTAAAAAAAACAACATCAAACCCAAAAACTGAGACATGATTCAGTATTTTCAGCCTAAACCCAAGACTTATCCAGCTCTCCGAGGCTCATCACAATTCAAATAAGCTGCTTTGATAAATTACAGTTCTGCCCCTCCCCAGCACCTGCAATTCTGTTATTATTACTGGTAATATTATCATTATTATTATTACTACTGTTGGTAATAAGGTGTTTTTTTCACTGCTGGGTTTGTATCCAGCTATTATGTAAGAGGATGCTGGGATCATGGGCATAAATATTTGGAAATAAAGTCAAATGATGGTGTCTTAAAAAAAACCCAACCCATCTGAGCTGAGGTGTGAAAGGCATGGGGGGAGTTTGTCCCGAAGGAAAACTGCTGGATGAGGCAGGGATGCACAAAGCCCGGGCAGAGGGGGACTGACCCCTCCCCAGGGCCGTGCAGATGCAGGTTTCACCCCGGATCAGGGAGGATAAAACCCTCCCAGGGCTGACTTTCCCAATGGTGTGACTCAAAGGGAGCTCCCAGCCAGGCAGCCAGCAAAAACAGTAATTACTGCAGTGTCCCAGGCCCCAATTAATGACGGTGTCCGAAATACGTGGGATGTGCCCGTGGGTGCTGGCTCCGAGTCCCTTTCCCGTCATGCAGGCGGTGACGCCGGACGGGTGCAGCCCCCGTCCCCAGCGACACCCAGGCCCCCCAAAATGTCCCTTGTAGGGGCTGCTCTGACCAGCAGCTCCCAGTGAAACCACCCCCAGGATCCCTGTGCTGTTCACTCCCAGAACCTGCTGGGAAATCCCTCACTGGAGTCAGACATGAAATCATGGAATGGGTTGGGTGGGAAGGACCTTAAAGCTCATCCAGTGCCACCCCTGCCATGGGCAGGGACACCTCCCACTGTCCCAGGGTGCTCCAAACCCCGGTGTCCAACCCGGCCTTGGGCACTTGCAGGGATCCAGGGGCAGCCACAGCTTCTCTGGACAACCTGTGCCAGTGTCTCTTCACCCTCATAGGGAGGGATTTATTCCAAATATCCAAATCTCTCTTCTTTTAGTTTAAAACCCTTCCCCTTTTCCCGTATCATTATCTACCTGTGGAAAAAGCCATGTGCCCCTGGTGGGGGGTGGCACTGGATGAGCTTTAAGGTCCTTCCAACCCAAAACATCCTGGGATTCTGTAAAATCCGTTTGCCAGGGCCAACATTCCCACTGTCACCCAACCCACTCACAACTCCTGGCAGAAGGAGAAGGAAGAAGTGAATCCTATTTGCGGCGAAAATAGCAATTAAAATTTGGGACACCAGCTCTGTCTCTCGGGTGACACAGGCCAAGGTCAAAAGCCATTTTCCTGGTGGACCCTCCCAGTCTCCCCGGACCTGGCTCAAGCCCCTTTTAGAGAACCAATTTGATTTTTGCTTCCAAATCTCCCTGAATCCTTCTTTCCTCTACTCAAGCTCCAGGAGCAGCACATTGGGGGTGTGAAACACAACTTGTGGTTTACATCTCCTTCTATCTCATTGTTTAAACAACCACTTTGAACCAATAAATTAACAGTTGATTATTCACCTGCCCAAATGAAGCGCTGGTTTAAAAGGTGTTACGTGTGATGCGGCACGGCACCGAAATTAAAAATAAATGGGGGCGGGGGAGTGAACAGGAATAAGGAAAATCCATCAGCTTGGACACCCTGCTCCCAAAATCTTTATTTTTTACAGTTTTTCTCGTTATCTATGAGCCACACTGTTAGATACCATCCAAAACAAAACTATTTCAGCTGTGCCACCTCAGGTATTCCCTGGGTTACGGCACCAACAGTTTCTCTTCCCATATAAAACCAAATTCCATGGCAAGTGTTCCATCAGTTTTCGCAAGGAGACTCAGAGCAAAGTTTTCCGTGCCCCCTGCCCTGTTGGTGTCCCTCTGTTTATACAACCTCCATTCCTTGGAGCAGCAAAGCCCCAGCCAGGAGCACCAGGAGCAGCCCAGGAAAGGGAACTGGGACAACCCCAAAAGGATCAGCTCTAAAGCCCAACCCCCTGAAAATACAGGAACAGAGGCAGGAACGCAGCAGATTCCAAAATGGGATTAGGGTCAGTGAGATTATTCAATTCAGCTCTCTGAACACAGACAGGATTAATTATTAGAAGGCAACTCAATTTTGGAGCATTTGAAGTTTCCTATTTTGCTTCCAGCTTAGCTCATTTTGTATCTCTACAGTCGAACAAGACCTGAGAACTACAGAAGTTCAGAAGGGTCAGAACTCCCTCCCACGGAGCATCCCGAATCCAGAAGAGAAATGCCATGGATCGATGCATTTCTCAGGCTGAAGGTGCTCCCAGGGCTCACCTCAGACTCTCATTGCTCAGAGACACCCCTGGAGCTGCCACGATTCCGTTTCGAACAGGACAAACTGCCCCACGGACACACACACACACGTCACAGCCAGGAGCAGCTCCTGCTCACCGCAGGGTCTGGAGACTCCCAGAGGAAGCTGGAAAGGATGGAGCTTTTTGTGTGCCGTTGTTTTGGAGGATGCAGAGGAGACTACACGGATGGCTCATAGTCGAGGGGGAAAAAAAAAAAAAAAAGAACTGGAATTACCTAATCCTGACAAGGTGGCTCAGGGAAACCCAGGACACCCCCAGGTGACATCCCAGGGCACAGGAACACGGACAAGGTGGATTAAGGAAGTGCTGAGAACTTGGGCCTTGGTAAATGAGTCCTCCAAGAGCATCAGGGGTCACTCAGAAGTACCAGGAGATGCCTCCCCTCCTCTCTGCTGTTATTTGGCTGCTCTTCAGCAGGCAGGAAGCAGAGAAATCCCAAATATAAGCACGGATTGGGATCTGTCGGGGCATGTTCCACATTAAACCGACACCACAGAGAATTAGGAGTCAATCTGGGTAATGTTTTCCCTTTTTGTTTGCTTTGCTGCAGTAAGTGGTGATTTTCTCTGCGGTGGCCACACCTCCTGTAAAGGGACTAATCCCAATATGCTCGTGGGGCCGGGCACAGCATTCCCAGGAAAAAGAGAATTCCACTCTTCCTGGAATCAGAAACCCACATGCAAGTCCAATTTAAGGAGCTTAGCCCATATTCCACACCATATTTTATTCCCACAGTAAGGAATTATTATTATTAAAGCCCCTGACGACTGGATTTGTGAATTACCCAACAACAATGGCTCAGGAATCTGTTTACGTGGCTCAACAAAAGACAATAAACTAAGTGAGAACCCAACCCAGCCTCCCCCTCCGCAATTCACTCGTTATTTCAAGTCTGAAACAGACACAATATATTAGTCACAGCCCCAGATCGGGCTATTTTTACCCCAAAATAAGATTCAAGACTCAAAAGCCCTACTTCTACCTCCTCAGCCAGGGGAACTACCCTGGCAGTATCCATGGGAGAGGAGGGAGAGGAGGGAGAGGAGGGAGAGGAGGGAGAGGCGGGAGAGGAGGGCGAGGAGGGCNGGGAGAGGAGGGAGAGGAGGGAGAGGAGGGAGAGGAGGGAGAGGAGGGAGAGGAGGGAGAGGAGGGAGAGGAGGGAGAGGAGGGAGAGGAGGGAGAGGAGGGAGAGGAGGGAGAGGAGGGAGAGGAGGGAGAGGAGGGAGAGGAGGGAGAGGAGGGAGAGGAGGGAGAGGAGGGAGAGGAGGGAGAGGAGGGAGAGGAGGACTCATCACCCATTGCCTTCATGACCTTCCAATACTCCACAGCTCTGAACAGCAGCTCCCAGTCTCCACACATTTCTGCCCAATTTTCCCCCCCGACCCATAAAATGTGAACTCTCACCTAACTCTCACTTGTAAAGCACAACCATTACAAACTGGTTTCTAGGAAGCACAGAGGAATTTCCACCCATCCTGCCCCTCCGAAAAATAAATCTATTTATAAGTGTGAACGCAGAATTTGGAAGCTCTTCTGACCAACGTAACCTCACTGGAAAATCGTGGATTTAAAGGAAAACAGTTCTGAAACTTTCCAGGTTATACAGGTGAGTGGGTCAGAGACAATCCATGCTGGGGTAATAAGGGATGCCTTGGATTTATAATCATGGAATGGTTTGGGTGGGAAGGGACCTTAAAACTCATCCAGTGCCATGGGCAGGGACATCTTCCCCTATCCCAGGGTGCTCCAAGCTCTGTCCAACCCGGCCTTGGACACTTGCAGGGATCCAGGGGCAGCCACAGCTTCTCTGGGCAAAACACATAACCAAAACAGCCAAGAAACAGGATGACGTTTAAAGGCACTTCTTGTAGCTCGAAATAAGCCTTTCCATAACACACCAACTCTTCCCGTATAAATATAGGTTTTAAAAATTAATTTAGGCCTCAAAAGCTCCTTGAGCATTTTACTCATTTTCCAACTCATCTGTTTTTTACTATAAGAAGAAAATAACATTCCAGCAAAAAAAAAAAATAAACCCCACCCAAACCACGCCGAACAAAGCCCTTCCCCACTCTTTTTCCCCAACGAATTGGGTTCATCATGTCCTGGTGCAACCCTGATGAGAATCCTCCCAAAATTGGGATGAACTCCAGCACTGCAAGACGAAGGCTAAAGGAAGCAAAAGGTGTCAATGCCCTGCAAGACATTTCCCCCCCAAATCTGTCACCAACCTGCTTTTACTCTTTGCTCTGTAACCAGCCACTGTGCAGCAGTGCAAATAAAAAAAAAAAAAAAAACCTCTCAGGGGGTTAAAAAAAAAAAAAAAAAAAAAAAANAAAAAAAAAACAAATAAAAAAATCTGTGCAGGCAAGAACAGGCCAGAACAGTAAATACAATAACCCTGGATAACGCACGGCTCACGTGCAGGCTCCTCTCCAGGGTGAGCCCAATGTTTTTATCGCTGGGTGCTACAGAACCAGGACTACCAGAACGCTAAAAAACCTGAGCCCACCCCAGCCTCACACTGCTGCGGATTGCACACGGGTTTGAGGGAGGAAGAAAACAATCCCACGTGCAGCGTTAGACCACCAGCATTTCCTGCACCTTCCTCAACTCCAGGGCTGAGCAATTCCACACCGAGCTCTGTGCAATCAGAGCCTCTTCAGTTTACCATTAACCAGCATTTCCCCCGGATCGCCATCCCACCCCTCTCCACCAAGGGGGAACAGTCACATCTTTACCATTCCAGGCTCTTTTTTGTCCCCAACACGGGCCGGGCAGTCCAGACAAGGAGCGGGCAGGGATTTCCATCCTCCACAGCCTCTCGCAGCGATGGGAAGTAAATCCTGCTGCTGCCCTTCCTCCCTACCCCCCTCCTCCTCCTCCCCCGGGAAGACAGCTGGGACAACAATGCGGCTGGAATCGCCCTGGCTCCACACTCCGCTTTGTGCCATGTCCTTTGAATAGATCTCATTGTTTACCCTCCGCTCCTTCCGTCCTCTCCATCCCCCACCTCCCTGTAAGCAAAAATTTTTTTCCCCCGGCTACTGCCCGAAAAAAAAGCGGCGCTGGGACACCCCCTGAACGCCTCCA
>VXBT01012756.1:36260-52318 GCA_013400235.1 Oriolus oriolus | reverse complement strand
GGGGGTGGTGGGGGGGGGGGGGGGGGGGGTTGTGGCGTGCAGGACACCAGGAACAAGGGATAAATACTGGAAAATACGAGAAGGGGAAGTTCTCCAGAGCTGGGGGAAGCTTGGGAGAAATTCAGGCTCCCATGCTCTGCAGGAGCCCTGGAATTAAACAGGAGGCAGGAGGAAGAGGTGAAAAATCCCTACAATTAACGGGATAGTTGCCAACCCACTGAAAAGGCACCGGCCTTTCCAAAAAGCTGGGAACCAAACAGCTTTCCTGGGGTATCCCTGGTGTATCCCAGGATGGGAAATTTCAGTGGTTTAAAAGAAACTCAAATCCTTGACATCTTTTCACGCTGCATCCCCCAAGATGAAGCATAACCTCATTCCCACGGGGAAATCCTGGCCTCCAGAACCGACAGCAAAATCCAGTGGGAGCAGGATCCTGCTCAGTACGTAATCCCAAACAAGATGTGTTTGCAGAACTCCTGATTTCCCACATTCCTCTTCACTGAATCAGATGAAACTGCTTTTAAAAATAAAACACTCTCCTGAGTCTCTTTTCCTTTCAGGGACCACAAGATCAGCCCGGAGAGGATGCCTGAGTCATGCTCCTAATTCCAGCCAAAAGGGGAAAATCCATCTTTTAAGGAAATCAACACTTCTGCTGCAACTGTGATCCCAGCTGAGCCACTCCGGGACTGTTTTCCAGGCGGTGCCGGTGCCAAGCAGGACACGGCTCCCTTGGCCGGACGATCCTTCCCAGGGCAGTGCCCGTGTGTGTGACCACAATTCCCAGCTGAGCAGCACGAGGGGATTCCAGGGAAGCTTGTTGGTGCAGACAGGAGTCCCTTTTCCACTGAGATTTGCTGCAATTTCATCACGCTGGAATGTCACCAAAGCTGCAGAGCTGCCCAAACCCACGGGCTCTACCCAAATTCCCTCTGGGGGAAAACAAGGAGCACGAGGCATTCCCACATGGAGGTGAATAAATAGCTAAAACAAAAGGGAAGGCAAACCCAAGGCGGCAGCAATCCCTCAGAGCTGTGACCTGGGATAAAATCCTGATTTCCATGAGGACGCAGTGCCCAGCTTGTGCCAGAGGCACCGTGCTGAGCCTGCACTGAATGAAGGAATGCCGTGGGAATAAATTAAATTTAAAAACCTCGTGTTTTTCCTCCTTCCAAAGAATTAAAACCCAACCCTAAAACATTTCCTAAAATAATTACTTTTAAAACTTCCTACATCCAAAAGGAGCTTATCCTGAACGGGAAGAGAGCAGAGGGACTGGGATCTCCCAGACCAGCCTATGTCTGTTTGCCCCATTTGGGAGCTGCTCCCACATTCCCACACTCGGCTTCACCCCCGTTAATTCCAACAGGGATGATAATACTCAAAAATTCAGGAAGAATGGAAGTGCCCACAGGATGAAGGCCACAGGCAGGGACCTGGCTGCTGGCACTCACACCTTCTGCACAGACCTTGGAGGTCTGAAAATCTTGGAAATACTTATTTTTCCCCCTCTCCAAACACCATGAAGATCCGTGTGGCAAGTTTGGGATGAATCCTTCCCTTCCTTCCCTCCAGGACCCGCAGGCCCTGCAGACAGCTCATCTGCGAGAATTAATTGCCAATTAGAGCAACATCCATGAGATCATCATCTTCCTCCCCGATCAGGAACTCGGGGCTGGCCCGGGACGGCCGCTCGGCCGAGAGGATCGTGCTGCTCGCCATGGACAGAGACTGATCCGCCGAGATCGGGGACTTGGACCAGCTCTCCGGCTTCATGCCGTGGGATTTCTTCTTGTCCCTGTCCTTATCCCGGTCCCGGTCTCTGTCCCGGTCTTTGTCCTTCACTTTTTTCTTCTCCTTTTTGTGCTTCTTGTGTTTCTCGGCGCTGTACTCGGGCAGGGGCCGGATGCCGTCGTCGGAGCTGGGGCTGTTCTGGTAGGACTTCTCGGCGATGGAGGAGCCCGACTCGCTCTCGCTGTCGATGTTCTGGGGGGTGTAGGCCGGGGACTTGCTGTGGCTGGGGGAGCAGCGCTCGTGTTTGGGGGTGGAGCCGCTGATCAGGGGGGATCCGTAGCTTTTGGAAGAAGCCATCTGAGGCCTCAGGCCGTCCCCGCCCCCTTCCCCGGGTTTCTGCAGAGTTACTTTGGCTTTAATGCTGGGGGAACCACCATCGTGTTTGCTGATGATAATTTTGGCCACTCCAGTGCTTCCGACGTTTTTGGAATCCGAGTTCTTCTTGGAAGAGTCAACAGATCCTCCAGAAACAGAGACCTTCGATTTCTCCTTGTCGCTCTTCTCCCGCTTTCCCTGGAACTCCCCTCCAGACATGTTGTGTTTGGAGGACATTGTATGGCTTGAGGAATTGGAACTCGGCCCCATCTGTCCATCCATGGGGTCGTCTCCGCCAGGCCCGCTCGTGACCACCCCGTGCTTCAGCTTGTCTATGACTGCGGTCAGCGATGGCTTCTTGTTTCTGCTCGGGGACTTGCCTTTGGAGCTTCCATGCTGGTTCTGGGATGAAGACATGGAAGACCCACTGGATGAGAAGGAAGATGAAGATGCCGTGGAGGAATTGGACGAGGGAGGTGGTTTCTGCGACATAGACCCGGAGGATCCCATTCCTGAAGACGATTTCATGCTCGAGCTTGAGCCAGTCCCAGACATGTGGGACCCACCGGAACCTGAACTGATGGGCGACTTCGCTTTAGACGACGGGGGAGTACCTGGGACGGGTTTCATGGGAGAGGCGAGTTTGTCAGAACCCCCCGAGGGTCTCGAGTGAGACGGAGAGATGTTTGGTTTGCTCATGGAAGGGTTCATGAGGGACGATGGCTTTCCTTGAGGTTTCATCTTGGTGCTGCCAGAGCCGGTGCTGAGGCCGTGCTTGGTGATGGGGGAGGATCCCGGCTTTCCCACCGACTGGGCCGAGCCCTTGGACTGACCCGAACCGGAGCCGCCTTGGCTGGAGTAGAGGCTGCTGCTCATCTTTGAGCCAGAAGACCCTTCTGATTTGCTTTTAATTTTGCCTGAGGTTGAAGAGGAGGAAGAAGAGGAGGAGGAGGAAGAATGGCTATGATGGCTTTTGCTACTGGAGGAGGTGACAGAACCGCTACTCGTGTACTGGCCGTGTGAAGATGGTTTGCCAACAGTCACTGTTCCTTTTGGGATCTGAATGGTTATTTTTGGAATAGGAGGAGTAGCTACCCCGGGAGGAGTCTGGGATCTGCCAGAACTCCCCGGAGATTTGGACCCACCTGTGCTTGCTGGTGGCGTGAAGGGCCTGTTGGATGAACTGTGAGATGGAGATTTCCCATCTGTCTCCTGCTTCTTCCGCTTTGGAAGTTTCTCTTTGCTTTTGCCATCACTGGATGGCGTCCGGCTACGCTTCCCTGGCTTCCCATCTATGCCGGCACCTGCCATGGCACTTCCAGACCCATTGCCTTCCTTTACCCGTTTCTGAGACTTCTCTTTTCCTAAATCCCCCGTGTTCAGCAAAGGGCTCTGACCTCCACTGTGGTGCTCCATGATGTCAGAGGACCCCAGTGCTTTGCTGGCAGCTGCAATAATACTAAAATCCACCGTATCGGACGGAGCGCTCCCCTTAAATTTATTTTCCCCCCCATCAGCCCCCAAGACTTGCACCCCCAAATTAGTTAGAGCCTGGGTGGGATAGCCCTTAAAATCATCAGTGTCTCCGCTCTGACTGCTCTCATCAAAGTATTCCTCCCCAAAACCACTCTGGCTCTGGCTGTTCAGCAAGTCAGGGTTGAAATCTACCCCGTCTGGAAAAAAATGGTTGGAGGAGTCGCTGTTGGGGCTCACAGCGGCGTCCGCGATCAGGTCTGCGGGGTCTGTGTAGGGGTTCTCACTACTGTTGGTCTGAAAAACATCGGGGTCAAAGAGGGCACTTTGTGAATGTCCTGAACTAGAAGAGTCTCTGACTGGAGTCCCAATGGGTGGGCAGTCCTCGGTACTGGTGGGCAGCTTGGAAGCCTCCTCCGCTATATCCGAGAGGATGTCGGTGACATCGGCCCCGATGCTGTCCGAGCTGGACAGGCGAACCATCCTCTGGATACTGGGCTGCGCGTGGGGGATCGCCTGGGGGTAGGTGGTAGGAGGAGTGCTGCACTGGCTGGGTGCTGGAGTAATATGAGGGGTGTCCAGGGTGTCTGCAGTCATGTTGACATCAAAAATGGGGTTCTGGGAGTCAACATCCATGGAAAAGAGCTCCCTCTGGAAATCATCCTCAGTCTGGTGCTTGGGCTTGTCGGCTGGCATGCGGGATTTTTTTTTCTTTTGCTTATTCCCCCCAGGGCCCATTTCCATTCTGGGGGAGCCAGAGGAAGAGTTCTGCCTTTCCAGAGGGCTGCTCCCATACAGAGTGGAGAAATCCTGAGGGGGATTCTCCTTAAGAAGGTTCATGAGCATGGGGTGGTTCTTGGTGTTGCTGGCTGGTGAGGATACTGGTGGTGGTGTGTGGTGGGGCGGGGTTGGACTTGAACCAATGGTAGACCCCACATTCCCTGTGATCTGCAACAAACTAGTGAGAATAGGGTTCTGAGACACTTTGCTGAAGTCCTCCCCATGGCCCACCGAGTCATGCCTCTCTTTCATGCTTATGCTCATGTTAAACAAAGTAGTGATGGGCCCCCCAGGAAAAGTGTTGGTTGGGGTGGTGGTCCCACTCATTGGGTTGCTGCCTGTGGTCATGCCATACCCTGGGCTGCTGGCTGGGGGCAGGTTTTTCTTCACCATGTCTTCAACTGTCTCTGCAATGAGGGACAGGGCTGGGGTGTCAGCTTGAATGGTTTCTGCTTTCCTACGGATGGCTCTCATGGTGACAGGGATGGACATGCACCTGCAAGACACAGCAGAGGGTCAGGGTGGGGTTGGCTGCCCTCAGCAAAGGTCGCTGGGGAGGTTTTACACCTTCATCAGGTATAAAACAAGCGCTCAGGGGCTTGCACAGGAGAGCAGCAGGTCCAGGTTTTATGTCCTGCTGTTCTGCTTGGACTCACTCTTATCCCACCACCCTTATCCAGGCACGAGACACCTGCGCCCTTCAGCACCGCCTTGCAATCACAGAGGGAGAATTAATCAATTAACTCTAATAACTGATGGCTGACAGATCATTATCTGGTAGTGAAAAAGCACAGGATGCAATCACAGAATCATGGAATGGTTTGGGTGGGAATGGGCCTTAAAGCTCATCCAGTGCCAGGGACACCTCCCACTGTCCCAGGGTGCTCCAAACCCCAGTGTCCAACCTGGCCCTGGGCACTTCCAGGCATCCAGGGGCAGCCACAGCTACTCTGGGAAATCCATCCCAGGGCCTCCCCACTCTCACAGGGAGAGATTTCTTCCCAATATCCCATCTAAAACCACTGTTTCAGTTTAAAGCCGTTCCCCATTGTCCTGTCCTGATGAAGGAATCTGGGTTGTTACTCCAATTCTGCCAGAAAACACCTTTAAAAAAAACCAGCTTTACCTAAGCTTGGTGTAGTGGGTTTCCTGATTTCCTGCAACCTTATAAAAATCCCAGGATGGCTTGGGTTGGAAGGGCTTAAAGCCCATCCAGTTCTACCCCTCTGCCATGGGCAGGGGCAGATTTCTGAGCTCAAAAATCGGTGATAACTCCATGTTCTCCTCAGGGATGACAAGTCTATAAGGTGCTGAAAGCAAAACCAGTGATTGTCACTCAAAAGGTGACAGGAGTGTTGTGCCCTGTGAACGTCCTGCTCTGTTCTGAATGTAACTGAGGTGGAGGAACCTGGATAAAAGCCCTGTGTAAACAACAAACTCAAAAATAAGCAGCTACAGTTCAACATCTGGAACTGAATTTTCAGCAGGACTCTGAGTTTTTCTCTCTTCCAAACAACCACAGAACAGCTCCGGAACTGCTGGATGAACAGGGGACGGAGCAGAGCTCATCTGTGCGCTCGGGAGTGCAAGGTGGGGCAAAATCCCAGCTTACCTTTGAACAACCTTGGCAATGAAATCATCTGTACAGATGAGGGCATCGGACAGGCCTTTGTACAGCTTGCAGTTCACATGGGTGGAGTCCTGCACGTCCATCACCACTGCAAGAGAGCAAGTGTTTGGGAGAGATCAAAATCCTGCACACAGGGCGAGGGAACCCTGCCAGCCTTCCCAAAACCGCTGTTCCTGCTGCCCCTGAGCCCACTTACCACACACCAGGGAGTCGTTCACGGGGTGCTGGAAGGATACACTGAAACAGGAGTCAGAGAGAGGGCAAACTTCAAACTGCAGGATCCCAGGGGAATCTGAAAGGCACAGGAACCGTTAACTGAGGGAACAGTGGAGACGAACCAGAGCCTCAAAACCCCCACACAGACGGGGGAAGCAGCAGAGGCCTCATTTCTTATGAGGAAAACCACCCAGGGTTCATCATTCCCACATCATATTCCTCTGCAGGTGGCACCCACCTTCCTTCAGGACCGTCCTCTTGACGCAGCTGCCGATGAGGGTGTTGTAGGCCACCTGGTGCCGGATCAAGTTGAGGATGAGGGGCACCCGGCCGGGGTGCTGGAAGGCGATTTTGCTGATCAGAGTTCCCTGGAGGCTTCGCCCGTCCGGGAGAGGAGCGTCTTTGTTCAGGAAGTAACAGTGCTGCTGTCCTGGAAGAGCCTGACAAACCATTCCTGCTTTAGTCCAGCTGGGTACAAGGGGACAAGGGACATCCAGCAGTGCCCAGATGCCACTGACACTGCGTCACCTTTCTGGCTGAAAGGGACAAACACTGAGGACGTTTTCCTTCCACTCTGAACAAGGGAAACGTGATTTTAATTCCTCAGAAGTACAATAGCATTCACTGATCCCACTAAAACAGTTTCACGTTGGATAGCATCCCTTCTGAAGGGATGATTCTGAAGAGAGAATGCTCTGGAGTTAACACTCACCCACAAATTTAAGGATTTCTCCCAAACTGCTGCAATTCATTCAGCCACACATCACTGGACAAAGGGAAGGGACAGATCCTGGGAAAGCTCAGCCCCTCTGCTCTCCTCCCTGCAGCTGCACTCCGACAGCAAAGCCTCTTTCAATACCTCATTTTCCTAATTACCATGGTCATCATGGGATGGTTTGGGTTGGGAGGAATGTTAAAGCCCACCCAGTCCCTCTCCCTGCCACAGGCAGGGACACCTCCCACTATCTCAGACTGCTCCAAGCCCCGTCCAACCTGGCCTTGGACACTTCCAGGGATGGGGCAGCCACAGCTTCTCTGGGAACCTGTGCCAGGGCCCTGAATCCTAACGCTTGAAGAACAAGTATTGTCTGGGAATGAACAGTGAACCCATTTCCTTTATCCCACTTGGAGGACACCTGAAACATCTGAAACCCCCCAAAATGCTGCAGTGGAGGTGTCCCAGGCTGGCTGGGAGAGCACACTTACCGCGTAGAAGCGCATGTTGTGGTTCAGGGGCAGGGGATCGGCCTCCTTGGACAACTCAAACTGTGTGATCAGCTCGTACAGGGGGACAAACGTGGGTGGTGTGTCAAACAGTGGGATACCTGAGGGGACAAGACAGTGTGGAATGATGGCATCTGGGAGCCAGGGAGAGATGGTGGGAAAACCTGTCCAGGTTTTACTGAGAAGAGCACAAAACCCTGAGCAGCTTCCCTGGCACACGTTAAAAATCAGCAGCATTTACTGATAGAAACAAGGAAACATTAATAAAACTCTGTGTGTCTGACAGCTCTGCAACCCACCTGTGCAGCTCTGGAGTTTCTGGATGAAAGCTCGAGACACTGGAATGGGACGTGGGAATTTCAGGAAGAAACAAGCTGGCAAGTCCACGCTGTTGGCACTGGTGATCGAGGAGAAAGACGGAGTTCTGAAAGATTGGGGGGACAAAAGGTCCTGTGAGCTGCAGGGCCTCTGCTGTCACCTGACATAACATTTATGTTTCCTCAAATACACCCTAAAAAATAAAGGCGCTTCCCAGGAGCACCTCACAGTCCTGAAACAGGCGTTTCTCAGCCTAAAGAGAGCACTTGTGTAATTCACACCATGCTGTGACACTCCCCAGGCCCCAGCTGAGTGCTGGCCTCGTGTCCTGCCCTTACCCTTTGCTGTCCACGGGGTGGGAGCCCATGATCAGTGGAGCAATTGGAAGTTTGTGCATTGCCATGGTTCCCTCGACTGTCACAGACACGTTCATGCCCAGCGAGCGAGGAACTGCGGGGGGGGGAAGCAAGAGAAGAACCCAACAAGGACATAAGTTGATGGAAAAACCCTTTCAGTGCAAGTTTTGTGGATTAAACATGAATTAAATATACTCCCTACCCCTGGAAGTGTCCAAGGGCAAGTTGGATGGGGTTTGGAGCAACCTGGGATAGCGGAAGGCTTCCCTGCCCACGGAACTGGTTGAGCCTTAGGGTGCCTTCCAACACAAAATATTTTGTGATTCCATAAAATATCCCTCAGATGGAAATATCCAGCTTCTCCCACAAGGCACAGAGTTCACTGTTTACCTTCAGGACTAAATGGACAGCAGCCAAACTGCCTGTTCTACCCAAAGCTCCATTTCCCTCTTGCCAGGTGGACCAATTGCGTCACTCTCAAAATATTTTCCAAATGCATTTGTGAGTTCATAGTCTGCTCTTTGCAAAGCAAAACAAATAATGATTTTGGATAATTTCCCCCTCTTCTTTCCTGAGAACTGGAGCTCGGTTTTGGCATTTTAACAAGAGCCAGATGTCCACGCATGAAAACAATCTTCCAGTATGATGGAAGAGGCAGGAGGTTGGATGGGGCTCTGAGGAACCTGGGATAGCGGGAGGTGTCCCTGCCCGTGGCAGGGGGTTGGAAATGGATGAGCTTTAAGGTCCCTCCCAACCCAAACCATTCTGGGATTCTATGTTTTTATTCAGATAACAAAATAAATCCCACGTTAGGATGAGATTCGCTCCAAGGAAAAAAGGCTCTGCCTGCAAACTGTCACCCCACGACCCCACGGGAGCCCAGCTCTAACTCCAGCACAGCCACAGGGTCCAGCAGTCAGTGGTCACTTGGGCCAGTGCTTACAGCTGGGCTCACTGAACCTGTGTCCTGCACAGGACAGCCTGTGACAGGGGGACAGCAGAGGAGAGCTAGGCTGGAATTCTGGAATTCTGCTTCCTTCTCTCCCTCAAGCAGCCCCCAGCAGCTCCACAGCTGACCTACCGTTGTTCTCGTGCAAAACCACGGGGGCTCCAGTGCCGTCCTCAAATAAATCATAGGGGGAGACGTAATATTTGAGGTTCATCAGGAGACCTGGGGGAGAGAAACTCCTGATGAGGCATCCTGAGAAGTCAGCCTGATCATCCCCATCCCACAAAGCCACCCAAACACCTCGTCCCTCTTTTACTTTGATTATTTCCCATCAGTTAATGTGAAACTATCACCCATAATGGGGGCCGGCAACAAATAAACTTTTATTCATTCTTTTTTTTTTTGAATTGTGAATCACAGGTACCTCCACTCCTAGGGGTGAGATAGCCAACACTGCCATGCAGGATCTTGTCCAGCGGGTTTGCATTGGTGGCTTGCCTGCAAGAGAGGCAATCACAATCTGAAACAAGCCACACCAGAAGCCAAAATTCACGTGCTGAGACTGATTTTAACCCAAAACACACATTTCTGGGACCCAAATAGGGCCTGATCCTAAACTTCACACTGTACAGGCAAAACAAAAGCTGCTTTACTCTCTGCAGCATGGCTGGTTGATCACTGAACCTACAGCAGTGAAACACGGTCAAAGCTTTCTCAATTCCTTACTGTAAAACACAAGACCACTAAATCCATCAAGCTACAAACTTTTTATTTTGCCTTTTAGACTCTCTTCCAATCAATTTCTGCAGTTGAAAAGGAATTTCTCAGAGCTCTGAGCATTTATAGATATTTATAAAACCCACCCAACCACAAACTTACCAATACATCCCGGCCATCTTTTGGAGATCCAACTCCAAGGACTGCAGAGCCAAGTACATTTTAGTTTTAAGTTTGCTTAGGAAAAAAGAAAAAAAAAACAATAAAACAACATAAGAAAACTTGAAAGGAACTGTGCAGTGCAAACCTACAAGCTTGGAGGGTTGTTTGATTTTATATGTGTGGGTATAAATAAATGTATTCTAGCCTTATTATTTCATTTTATATGCGTGGATATAAATGTATCCTGGACTTACTTGTCTCCTGGCAGCTTATACAGGTTCACAAGTCCCCTCAGATGCTTGGAAAACTCATCAAAATTTTTCTCTCTGAAAGGAAAAGGGAGGACAAGTTACTAAGTATTCAAATTAGTAACAGATAGGTTTCATTTTAAAAAGTGACATTATTAAAGACGCCGAGCCAATTAAAAAAAGACTCTTGCTACATGCAAGCTACAAAATGTATTCTTTAAATGATTCAGCTTTAACGTGATGTGGGCTTTGAAGATACTTTGCACAGCAGCCAGAATCACAAGAGCTGAGCCAAAGCCAGAAAATCCCCTGGAGAAGTGAAGACACTCTGTGGGGAAGGAGCAGTTGTGAAGAATTCTGTGTTTCCAGACATCAAACAGCATCAGATCATTACAGCAAAGAGAAACCTGTGAGAAAACACAACATCCCACCCCTGTCACTCACCTCAGATGTTGCACCAGCTCTGGACAGCTCTGAAAAGGAAAGAACACACAAGGATATAAGCGTGGAACGCAGCCACTCCAGGCTTTGTGCAGCTCTGCAACTGGGAAATATCAGGCCAAGGAAATTCCCGAGCATCAGCTTTTCCTGGGAAGCCACACAATGCTCACAACCACACCTTGCTGTGCTTCTACTTCTGCTCCTCAAGCCCTGCTGGGACAAATCCAAGCAGTAACATTTCCTCTTAAATTATTAATTTGAATTAAACTCCTCAAATTGTGAAGCCTTAGGTTGAAAATCTATGACCTCACACAGGGATATTAAAGATGGTTTGTTTTCAGGAGAGGCCAATCAAACACCAACCTCAAACTCTCCTCCACAGGCAGTAAAGCCATTTTCTCCCAGCTTTCCACGTTCTAGAACTTTCCATTCCCAGACCTGAGCTTTGTAACAATAATTTCCATTCCCCTTCCTTGGAAACACAGCAATAACTTCCATAAAATTCTCAGAAACACTGAGGTAACTTCCTCAAATAATTCTGCCAGTTGGGAATCCATAGTGTGCATTGATTAGAACATCCCACAGGAACAAACTACTCCATGGAGGATTTTACTTCCCACTAGAACGAGCAGCAGGGGTGTAATTCTGGGTCTAAGGGAATGTTAAATACAACTCATTTCCTCTGCTGGAAATAAGGGAGGTAAATGGCAATCCCGAAAGCACAAGGGCTCCCCTTTCCCAGGAATACACACCACGGGGTTTTCTCCATGGTGAGCCACCTTGACATCGCAGAGCAGCCCTGTAGGATCCAACTGCACTTCCACATAAAACATGTCTGAGGTGATGTAACACTCGGTGCCGTTCGCACTCAGGTGAGAGCCGAGGCTTCCAGAGGAAACGGAACAAAAATTGCTGTGAGATGCACGGAAAACCCACACAAAACCCACATCGAACCCCACAATCCAAGCACACAAAACCCCCCAATCCATTACAGAAAAACCTACAATCCATCACACAAAACCTCCCAACCCAGGCACACAAAACTCCCCTAATCCAAGCACACAAAACCCACAGTCCAAACACATAAACTCTGCAGTCCAAGCACACAAAATCTCCAATCCATCAAACCCCACAATCCAAGCACACAAAAACTCCAATCCATCAAACTCCACAATCCAAGCACACAAAATCCTCAATCCAAGCACACAAAATCCCCAATCCATCAAACCCCCCAATCCAAGCACACAAACCCCCCCCCATCCAAGCACACAAAAACCCCAATCCAAGCACAAAAATCCCCCAATCCAAGCACACAAAACCCCCCAATCCATCATACAAAACCCCATCACCCAAGCACACAAAACCCCACAATCCAAGCACGCAAACCCTTCAACCCAAGCACACAAAACTCCCCAATCCAAGCACACAAAACTCCCCAATCCAAGCACACAAACCTTCACAATCCAAGCACACAAAATCCCCCCATCCAAGCAAACAAAAACCCCAATCCAGGCAAACAAAAACCCCAATCCAAGCACACAAAACCCCCCAATGCAAGCACCAGAAGGTTCTGGTGTGGGCAGGGAACCGGGGGAGGTCTTTGCCATGAATCAAAGGAAGAGACCCACCCGCTTTGCCTGGCGATGGACTCCAAGCGATCAGTCATGGCAGGCAGAGATGACACTGGATGGAGGGAACAAAAACCAAAGTTTAGGGGAATGATCCGACATTCCCTAAGGAATAAGGCACCAGCAACAAACCCAATCCCAGCTGGTTACTCCCTCCCACGTCTGCTCACGCTGTCACACGTGCAACCACACAGGACACGTGCCCAAATACAGACACAAGAAGGGAGAAATGCAAATATTCCCAAACTGCAAGGAGAGAATGGAATTTCTTCTGCGAGTGGAATCCAGGTATGGCCACTCACAGAGCCATGGAATGGTTTGCAAGTGACCTTAAAGCCCATCCATTTCCACCCCTGCCATGGGCAGGGACACCTCTCACTGCCCCAGGGTGCTCCAAGCCCCGTCCAACCTGGCCTTGGACACTGCCAGGGATCCAGGGGCAGCCACAGCTTCTCTAGAGAACGAGAGGCTTTTCCCAAAAAAAGCAGCCCAGCCAGTGCTGACTGTCCTGCCTGGCACCGAGCTCAGTGTGCTGGTGAACCCCTGAGCACCAGGAACACCATGAAACGCACCAGCAACACTCTGTGTGTGATTTTTATGGAGCATTTCCATCGGATTTTCCACCCTGCAGCAGCCTGTGGAGAGCACACAGAGAACACACCAACCTTTCAGGGCCTTCTGCAGCGTCTCCAAGCAGCTCACCAGGTGCTGGTGTCCCCCCGAGTTCAGCACCACCCGCTTTTCCTTGGGCAGACAGAGGAAAAAAAGGTCATTTTTCCGTGTTCCTCAGTAGGAGGGAATTATGGCAACTTTTGAGCAGCCAAGTGAGGCTTATTTAGGTAATTAAAAGCAGCTTAGATTCCATGCCCAAATTACATCATCTTGATTCCTCTAGGTGAACAGTGTCTGCTTGCAAGCAGATTACAAAGGCAGGCCTGGAACTGATTTCTTTTCTTTTAAGCAACTTGATCAGCTGGAAGAACGGAATGCAGCAGCTTTTAACAGGTCTAAGATGAGAGTTTTAGAAGAGGTGACAGAGAAATAAAGAGCCAGGCAAACTTTTAACACCTGAGTATGTGCAGGAGGCTTTGCTGTAGCTCTCCCCTGCCTCCTGCTCCTCCTTCCCCCACCCAGACCAATATTTCAAACCAATTTTGGCTAAGCCAGCACTGAGTGTTGAGTCTCACTGAACAAACTGCTCTACAAAACAATATCCTGGGAGGGTAACTGGCAGAAAATAAAAGTTTGACCCTTTTCCTGGCACTGAGCTGACAATTAATCTGTAATTAGGCGAGGGTTTGGACATCCCTTCCATCCCTGTGCCCCCCATCCAGGAGAGAGTGAAGCCTTGGACACAACAAGAACACCTTGAAGAGATCTAAGAAGCCAACACAAAATCATCACCAGAGAAGCCCCAGACAGCTCCTGCTCAGAGCCCAGCAATCCTCACCATGACCTGACGGACTAACTTCATGGTTTCTGTCCAGGGCCGGTTCTGGCTGTACTTGGCATGCAGCCTTTCCAGGAGGGAGCTCATCTTGTTCAGCTTCTCCGCCTCTGTGAGACAGGAATGTTCAGGAAAGAGAATGAGCCAATACTGGAAGTTTTACACATCAGTTTAGGAGTAAAACACCTTCTACCTTTAAGGTAAAGATGGCTTTAAAGAATTTACTTACTGCTGGTTTAACCTCAGACCTCGAGGTGAGGTAAATGTTATGGAATATCCCAAGCTGTTAAAACCTAAAGGACCATGAAAATCCTATGGAATGCCTGTCTGGAGAAAGCCCAGCTCCTGTTCTGGACGATCCCTGAGTGATGTGGCCCCATCAGGCTGAGTTCTGTCAGGACAGGAGTGTATCAGGGCACTGTTTGAAGATCCAAAAGGATCCTCAGGGTCTGAGGACGATGCTTCCCTGGGGCAGGACACGGAGGGTGTGGGAAACATGGTGTTAAAGCAGCGAGGTGGGGTTTTGTGCTCTGGATTCCCCCTCTGTTCTCTCTCCCAACTTCTTCAAAGGTCTTCACATCTTCCATCATCAAAAACCTCAATCAAGTCATTCCAATTGCCAATTGTCACAAATTCCGTGCTCTGACACACTCCTGCCCCACAGTAGGGCTCGGGGGAACAGCTAGAGCTCTGCCTGGGAGGTTTAGCCTGGATTTTGGGAGAGATTCTTCCCCCAGAGGGTGGCTGGGCACAGAACAGGCTCCCCAGGGAATGGTCAGAGCCCCACGGCTGCCAGAGCTCCAGGAGCATTTGGACAACACTCTCAGGCACAGGGTGGGACTGCTGGGGTGTCAGTGCAGGGCCAGGGGCTGGACTTTGATGATCCTGTGGGTCCCTTCCAGCTCAGGGCATTCCATGACTCTACAATTAGCTCAAAGCTGAGGGCTGCTGTCCCCTCAGTGCTGCTCCGGAGCCAGGACACGGCTCCATGTGCTGGGAGGGGATGAAGCAGGGGATGAGTGACTGGAGAGTGACAAAGAGAACGGGGCTTTCAGGAACATTCAAATCCTGTATTTTATTGCCAAAAGACACAGTTTTCCACGCTTCCACATCAAAAAAAATCCCAGTGGACATCACTCCATAATAAACCCTGTCCCTGGCACCGGAGGGTCCAAGGCAAACACGACATTTTAATGTCACCTCACAGGACCCTGTGACTTCCACCTGCCAAACTTCCGCAGTTTGGGTTCCTTACTGATGCTCTCCCAGCCCACAGACCTAACACTGAGCCCTCCAAATCCAAGTGCAAGGAATGAATGAGTGTGTGCTGGGTGTTTTGGAGTCTCCTGCTTTGGAGACATTCCAAACCCACCTGTGTCACCTGCTCCAGGTGACCCTGCCTTGGCAGGGGGGTTGGACTGGATGATCTCCAGAGATCCCTTCCAACCCCAGCTATTCTGGGAGCAGTTTACACCTCTCAGCTGCATCAACACAGGATGCTGGAGGTGGGAAGGGACCCCTGCAGCTCACCTGGTCCAACTTCCCTACCTACAGTGAGTTGTCCAGAATCCCGGGAGAGAGCTGGAGGGGAACTCTGCAGATCACTCAGCCCAAGACCCCTGACAAGGCAGAGTCACCAAGGCAGGGAATGTGCCCGGGTGGGTGTGGAATATGTCCAGAGAGGGAGACTCCACACCCTCCCTGGGCAGTTGCTCCAGTGCTCTGACACGCTCCCGGAAAGAAGCTCGTCCACATGTCAAGGTGGAACTTGTTGTGTTTCAGTTTCTGGTCATTACTCCTTCTCCTGTCGCTGAGCACCAGTGAGCAGAGTCTGGCACCATCCTCTGAGACCCCCTGGAGATATTTGTATGGATTGACGGGATCCCCTCTCAGCCTTCTCTTCTCCAGAGTAACCAGGCCCGGCTCCGCGGTCTCTCCTCATCACAGAGATGCCCCAGACCTCAAATCACCTTTGTGACCCTCTCCCGTCTGGCCTTCCGGGCCGCACCTCAGCCCCATCCCGGGGCTGCCCAGACCCGGAGCCTCGGATTCACAGGGCCCCCCTCGTTCCCTCAAGGGGCCGGCGGGAACCCCCGCGTCCCCCGCGCCGCACTCACCCTCGGCGCTGCCCGGAGCTGCCTTCATATTGCAGGTCCGGGGCCGGGATCGAGAGAGGGATCGGGATCGGGAGCGGGCGGGGAGCGGGGAGCGGGGAGCGGGGGCGGCGGCCGGGCCGCCCTCGCCCTCACACGGCGGCGGCCGCCGCCATCGCTGCGCCCGCGGCTGCGCTCCCGCGCTCTCGCGAGACTCCGCCGCGCCCGCGCGCGCAGGGGCGGGCGTGGCCTGAGAGACAGCACGCC
>VXBT01012756.1:12286-35537 GCA_013400235.1 Oriolus oriolus | reverse complement strand
AAGTTCGGGGGTTTCGCGGAGTCCCCCCCTCGCCGTTCCCGAGCGCAGCGGGGGAGGAATGCCAAATCCGGAGAGACATGGGGGCAAGAAGGACGGCGGTGGGGGGTCCTCGCAGCCAGGCAGCGGGAGCTCCAACAGCAAGGAGAGGCACCGGGCGGGCTCCAGGCACAAGAGGCACAAGTCCAGGCACTCCAAGGAGTCCCCGCTGGTGGCCCAGGAAGCGGCGGCGCCCCTGGGAGCGGTGATCAAGCCGCTGGTGGAGTACGATGACATCAGCTCGGACTCGGACACCTTCTCGGACGATGTGGCCCTCAAGCTGGACAGGAGGGACAACGAGGAGAGGAGGGCGGAGAGGAGCGAGAGGGCCCAGAAGCACCGGCACCACCAGCACAAACGACTCCGGGAGCTGATGAAGAGCAAGCAGGCGGAGAAAGATAGGAAGTTGGAAAAGAGCCTGGATGCTTCCAGCAGGTCCACGAAGGAGAGGATATCGGGATCCTCCAAGAGGCTCCTGGAGAGTGAGGAGCACCCCAAGGCGCTCTCCTCCAAGAGCAGCAACAAGGAATCGCGCTCGGCCAAGGCGCACAAGGAGAAATCCAGGAAGGAGCGGGAGCTCAAGTCCAGCCACAAAGAGCGCAGCAAAAGCCATCGGAAAAGGGATGCTCCCAAAAGTTACAAAACCATCGACAGCCCGAAGAGGAAATCCAGGAGCCCTCACAGGAAATGGTCGGACAGCCCGAAACTGGACGACAGCCCTTCGGGAGCCTCCTACGTCCAGGAGTACGACCTCAGCCCGCCCCGCTCCCACACCTCCAGCACCTACGATCCCTACAGGAAGAGCCCGGGCGGCTCCTCGCGCCGGCAGTCCCTCAGCCCGCCCTACAAGGAGCCCGTGGGCTACCAGTCCAACGCCCGCTCGCCCAGCCCCTACAGCCGGCGGCAGCGATCCGTGAGCCCCTACGGCCGGAGGCGCTCGTCCAGCTACGAGCGGGGCAGCGGCTCCTACAGCGGGAGGTCCCCGAGCCCCTACGGCCGCCGCCGCTCCAGCAGCCCCTTCGCCTCCAAGCGCTCCGTGAGCCGGAGCCCCATCGCCAGGTGCGTGTGCCCCACCTCGCCCCGGGAGCTGGGAAGGGGTTGGGATGGAGCTGGGAATGCCAGGGGAGTGCGGGAAGGGAGTTGCAGGAAAGATGGGGTGAGACTGCTTAGGAGAGTTTTGGGTGACAGGATGAGGGGGAGTGGGTTTAGATGGGATATTAGGAAAAAAATTCTCCCCCTTGAGGGTGGTGAGGGCCTGGCGCAGGTTGCCCAGGGAAGTTGTGGGTGCCTCATCGCTGGAATTGTCCGAGGTTGGACAGGGCTTGGAGCAAGCTGGGATAGTGGAGGGTGTCCCTGCCCATGGCATGGAACGTGTAGATCTTGAAGGTCCTTTCCAACCCAAACCATCCCACGATTCTATGACCCCTTTCCTCCCCCCTGGTGCCGAATTTGGCCGCGGGGTGATGCGCGTGGAGTTGCTTTGGTTTGGGGCCTTGACAATTCCCTTGGAAATGGGAATTCACACTTTGGGAAACGCCTCTGTGCGTGGCGGGAGGCAGCGTCCATGTTGGCTGTGGGCAGGGAGGGAGGCTGGATGAGCTCCTGGGATTAAGTTACACCCACCTCTGGAGTGGCCCCTGCGTGGGGAGGGCCGCGCTGCGCCGCTCCCGGAGCGGGATCTAATGCGCTTACCTGGCGGGAAGTTCAGCCACGGGGAATATTTTCACCTGTTTCTGGAAGCCTTTATCTGTTCAGTGCATGTGGGAACTTGATCCCACTTTTCAAGAGGGCTCGTTTGGGGTAGATTTTGCTCTTTCCGAACTGACTTGTCTTTTCTTTTCCCTTGGATTAGAGGCAACCACGTGCAGACTCCATCTCTCAAACCTAAACTTTCTTTTCTCAGCACTAGATATTCTTCCTTCCCTTCTGAAATCTGGGCATTCTGGAAGGGCGAGGAGCAACCAGCCGGATTTTGGCTTAACTCTAATTTTCTCTCTTTTTTCCTTTTACTCAGTAACTTTGCTGCAGAAGGAAACAATTATTTCCAGGTAGCTCTGTGTGTTTTATTTCAGGTGTTCATTAATCATGCTGTAACATGGTCTAATGTTGATCCTTGCTTTTTCTAGCTTTGGCTTAGGTTCAGTGAGTTTCCAGTTGTCTCCATGGATGCTGTGGAGCTTTGCTTGGAGCTCCATGGCAATTCAGATGTGACCTGGAATGTAATGGCCATAGGAATGCTCTGCTCCGTGGTTGCTGTGCTGCATCCTCTAGCTCAGCAGCTCCCAAAGCACACGGGGCTCTTGGAATTTGGGTCTTTGTTACTAAAACTCTGAACTTCAGTAATGCTGTCTTCCGTGGAGAACTTGCCTTTGTCCTTGCTGGGAGTTCTGTGTTGGTTTCAGCCCCCCCGGAAGCTCTGACGTAAAATCTCCATATTCCACTGTGATTTTACAGTGAAAATTTCCTCCAGGCTGCTGCTCCTCTGCCCTGTTTTCTCTGTGTACACCTGGGAGGTTCTCAGGGATAGGCCTGGATGATTTTCTCCTCCTTCCCTTCAATCCTTTTTGCCTCGTGGTGCTACTCTGACACGTTGTTTACTAATCCTGTGGGAGAGTAAGGATGCAGTGGTAGGAGGTGTCTGTTCACTGATACAGCTCTGAGTTATGGCACTGGAGAAGTGTCCAGCCCTAAGCAGGGAGAAGCCATTGGGAACTGCAGCGGTATCCTAAGAGTTTTCCCCTAGGTTTTCCCCCAGGTTACTCCACTTCCCAGGAGAACCTCTCTCTGTAAGTGGCTGTTTGCCTCTGAGTTGAGAAATCCAGCGGTTACATTTTCCTGGTTTGTGGGAGCAACTTCAGAGCACTTTGTGCTGCTTCCCTAAACTTTCAGACCTACTTTTTAAGGACATCTCTGACTCTCTACTAAATGCTGGACCCCAAACCAGACAGGTTCCAAAGGTTACTCACTGTTTACTCTCAGCTTGTACCAAACTCTCTGAATCTCTGACTTGATAACTTACTCCTCTCTCTTTCCTGGGCAGATAACTCACTGGCTGTGTGAGGTATTCCAGCCCCTTTGGAAAACACCTGCCTGCAGTGATTGTAGTAAAGGGACAGAGGGAATTTCACGTGTTTTCCGTATGTCAGGTGAATTGTAAGTTGTAATTGGCGTGTTTAGTTTTGCTTTGTGGAGCTCCCAGACCGCAAGGTGGGACTGGGGAGGGGGGGACTCATGGTCAGGTGTGTCCAGGAGCCGGGGGGGGGCTCAGCCGAGGGGCTCAGGGCTCACCCAGGGGGCTCAGGGCACACCTGAGGGAGTGGATGGGCTGAGCCCTCCTCACCTTGACATGTTACAAATGAGTGTGAAAGGAGGCAGCTGACTTTGGGCAGTGACTGATCCCTTCTGTGGTTCCTGCAGAGGGGCAGGAATGTTTTTTTGGGAGAGAAAACCTCTTTAAGTGGCACACTCAGCCAGGGAACACCTGACCATGGCTTGTGTTCTTCAGGCTTTTCTGGGACACTCAGTCACTTCCACTGACTGACAGTATGGGGGGTGTTTTAGTGCATTCTGTGTTTTCTTTCATCTCCATGTCCAAAACGCAGCGTTAGGGAGCTGCACCCATGTGCTTTGCTGATTGGAGAAAATCCAGAGTGTTTGCATTTCCAGTGGCTGTGGAAAACAACTCACTCCCCATCGAGGAGGAAACGAGGATGATTTGGTCAGTAGGGAAAATAACAGATGTGCTTTGGCATTCTGTGTAGCAACTGTTGTCACTGCAGCTAAAACAAGGAGATGAAATTCCAGAGTCCCTCGGCTTGCTGGAGCTGGGATGTGCTGTGTGCTGACGGAGCAGTGAGGTGTGAGTGTGCACGTGCTGGAGCAGGGGCTGTTGTACCACAGGTCCTCGCCGTGCTGAAAGGTTGCTGGGCATTCAAAAATAGGAAATAAAGCTTGTTTCCTGAGAAATTGGAGCAGTCGGGTTTCCCAGGTACTATTTTCTGCTTTGCCTTTAACTCTGTGTTGTTTAGAGCAGGTAAAATACTGAAACAGCTGTGGGTGATCCTGGGTGGATGACAGGGAATTATGTGGATGTGGGGCTTTGCAGGTCACCTCTGCTGACACCTGTTCACCATGGCCATCTCAGCATGGAAGGTTCTAGCATTCCCTTCTCTAAAGACCATCCCAATCTTCTGATTGTGTGACTTAAATAAATCTCATCATGCTTTTTAATTTGGATTTTTGCATGAAGCCATCATCTCTGACTTTGTTGATTCACGCTTGTCATGGTTGGTATCTTTTATTTCTATTTCCCAGTTCTGGATGGGCAGCAGGGTGGGTTTTAACCCCAGAGCATTTTTTTCCAGAAGATGGAAGGCATGTAAGGCTGAATTGCCCTTCATCCATCATGGGTAACCTTGGCAAAGCAAGTAAGGTGTGGAATGTTACAGCAAGGCTTCACAAATTAAGGGTGGAAAGGGTAAAAGTGCTGTTAAGTGGCTGCAGATAAAGCCACAAAAAAGCATTGCAGAGGATGGAAATGATTCCCTTCCAGAAACAAAACCTGCCCGTGCATCTTCTGTACTTTATTGCCTGTTTCTTTTGAGCTATGCAGTGATAAAAGGTCCCCCAGCAGGTGCTGTGTTGGTGTTTTGGGGGCTGTTGATGGTCTAAGGATGGCAGGTGAGGTTTGCTGTATTGGTGGTGTTCCTGGTGGCGTTGGTGGAGCTGGGAGAGCAGGAAGGCTTCTGGATGTGGGGCCTTTTTCGGGTCTAACAAAGCAGCTGTAAACACCAGCCTGGAAAAATGGGCTTGGAAACAGCAGTTGTTTGTGTGGTGACTGTAGGTGATTATTGTTAGGGAAGAGAAAAAGGGTGAGTGGTGCCTGTGGAGTGAAGAGGACTGGGAGGGAATGGGTGGATTTATTCCTGATGGAACAGAGGAGCATGGCTATTTGCTGCTGGAAGGTCAGGGAGTATTCCAGCCCTGGGAAGTGCTGGTGCAACCCCTGTAAGAGGGTCTGACCATTCCACCACTTCCCCAGCCTCACCTGTCCCAGTCCAGGCAGGTGTCCCTGGTGGCTGTTTCTAAATTAGCACCATTAAATAAGGCAAAACCGGATTTTTGGAGAAGTTTAGTGTGGATCTGCTGAGTGATCTGGTTTGATTGCTCTGCATCCAGCTGGATTAAATTCCTGTGAGGGTAGGGAGGCCCTGGCACAGGTTACCAGAGAAGCTGTGGCTGCCCCTGCATCCCTGGAAGTGTCCAAGGCCAGGTTGGACGGGGCTTGGAGCACCCTGGGACGGTGGGAGGTGTCCCTGCCCATGGCAGGGGTGGCACTGGGTGGGGTTTAAGGTCCTTTCCCACCCAAACCATTCCATGATCCCATGAATTGGAGTAACTGTTGGGGTTAAACATGGGACAGGATGGAAGACAGGGAGCAGGAAAGGGAGTATTGCAGCATCTTGAACAATCCATCCTGGATGAATTGCAATAGGGAGCGGTAACCCCAAAACTGTTTGTGGTTGCAGTGACATCCTACAGGATTCATTAGGGATGTTTTCCATAGCCTGCAAATGTCTTGGAGCTGGTGAAAAGGTAACTGCTCTCCCAGCTCATGGTAACAGGCAAACTGCAGCCCAGACCGTTGGTTCACTGAGGAGAAACCTTGGAAAAAGAGGTGATCCCGAGGCAGCATTCCCGTGACGGAACAGCTGAGGGGGGAAACAGCTGTGCGACTGCAGGTCCCGCTTTTTTCTCCTTCAGGTTGTGTATTTGTTTTGCAAGTCTAAAGGTAAGGACTTCCCTACAGCCCTGGTGTTCTTTGACCGCTGTCAGCACGAGGGTTGGGGTTGTACTTCCAAGTGGGAGAGAGGAATGCTGATCCTTGGAGTAGGGAGGGAACCCCACGCCCTGTGGGGGGAGACCCTTCACCTCCCGCAGTCGCAGCTGCCCTTCCTGGAAGGTGCTGCTGGTGTCGAGCCAGGAGCTTTCTGCTGTCTCAGTTCTCCAGTTTATTTTCCAAATGTTTATTGTTTGGGGATAATACTAATTGGTGTTGTTAATTACGCTCTGAGCATGGTTACAAGGGAGCCAGTGTCGCCTGTGTTTGAACTGCTGCTGTTAGGGGTGTTTTAGAACTGCCGTGGGACTGTTTTGAGGGAATTCCGTGTTTTCCAGGTTAGATGTGTCCTGAGTAATAAATCAGGGGAGTGTCCTTTCTGGTACAGTATTTGTAGGGTCTGAGCTCAAAGTTTTTGATTGTCCTGTTGGCATCAGAGCCCACCACACCATTAAAGCCTCCTGCCTCACCCTGCCCAATCCTAGTTCCTCCTGGGGTGGAGGAAACAGTTCTGACTTATTGGGAATTTGATATGGACACTGGAAGTACCAGTTTCCACTCCATTTTAGTTTTTTTTCTGGTTTCCCCATCAGTCTCTGCTCTGTCCTGAGCAGGTGTGAACTCCAATGGTGTGAGGTGTTTCCTGCCTTGCTTCTCTCCCAGCACAGATTTTCCATGATTATTTCTGCACACAACCTGATTTAGAGCCCATTCGTTGTACGGGAAGACCAGTAGAGTTAAAATTCCCTGGTTTTATTTTTCCTTCTCCCAAATCACCGTATGCAAATTTGAGTTCTGATGGCACTAAAAGAACCAGGAGGGAAAAATGAGCTTGAAGTGCGCGATTTCCTGAGGCAGCATTCCCGTGAGGGCAGTCGTGTTTTATCCGTGGTTTCCTTTAAAGTTGCACGTAATTCCTTGTGAAATTGTGAAAGATTCCTAACCTGCCAGCTCATCCTCTGGACTGAAGTCTCCTGTTGGGTGTGTGAGCTGTGTGATCTCCTCTTTACCTTAGGGCTTTTCCAACCTTGATCCTTTCATTTCTCTTCCCAGTGCGATGGTGAGTCTGGCACAGGGAGGGTGGATGATGATGATGATGGTACAAAACTGGTCCTGACTGACTCATAAACTCCTTTTGGTAGCTTTAGTCTCTCCTGGCAGGTGTTGTGGCCTCTCTGAGCTGACCACTGATGGATTCAGCTGTCGGTGAGTAGCTCAGAGGGGGAGAGAAGCTCCGTTTCATTTCTCTCCCCACCGTTCTCTCCCCAGGAAATCCGTGAAATCCCGGAGCCGCAGTCCTGGATACTCGAGACACTCATCTCACAGCAAAAAGCAGAGGTCTGGCTCCCGCAGTCGCCATTCCAGCATATCCCCGACCAGGCTCCCGCTGAACTCCAGCCTCGGAGCAGAGCTCAGCAGGAAGAAGAAGGAGCGAGCGGCCGCGGCGGCCGCTGCGGCCAAGGTGGACGGGAAGGAGGCGAAGGGCTCCCCTGTTTTCCTGGCTAGGAAGGAGAACAGCTTGGCTGAACTGAAGGAGGCTGGGACGGAGTCTAAAAAGGTCACCAAAACTGTTAAATCTGAGAAACCTCCGGACACGGACTCGGTTAATTTACTGTACGCGAACACAGAGCCTAAAGCCCCTGCGGAGACGACGAAATCCAAGGCAGAGGAGAACTCGGAGAGGAAACATCCTGTTCCGGTTAGGGATTCCAAACCCACGGGAACAAAAGACTCGAAGCCTGTAGCAGTGGTAGAGGACCTGGTATCTCCAAAGGAGACAGACACGGTGGAGAAGGAGATTCCACCCCCTCTCCCCGCCATCAAATCCCCTCCTCCGCCTCTGCCGACCACCACCCCTCCGCCTCCCACGCCGCCGCTGCCGCCGCTGCCTCCATCACCCGCTGTCCCGCCTTTGCCTCCAGCCCCAGTGACTCCTGTTCAGGTCCCTACTTCGGCCACAACGTCTTTGCCATCTTCTTCCCACCCAAGGACGTCTACTTTATCCTCTCAGGTGAACTCCCAGTCCTCTGTCCAGGTGGCTACAAAAACCCAAGTGTCTGTGACGGCTGCTATCCCACACCTGAAAACTTCCACCTTGCCTCCGCTTCCGCTCCCCCCTATTTTAGTTGGGGAAGATGACTTGGATAGGTAAGGTCACACCAGAGCATCCCCTTTGCGTTTAAGAGCAAAGCCTTGAATAAAGAGGGGGTTTTTGGGTTGGTTTTACGGTTCTGAGCTTATCCTGCAGAGTACGGGTGTAAAGGTGTTACCCCAGGGCCGTTCCAGGTTTGTGTGGAGAGTTTCATGATCCTGTGCAGGTAGTTGCCTCTTATCTCTGTGGGAAACAAGAGGTTTGGCTGCTGCTTTAGTGCTGCTTAGTAAAGGTTTCACATCACTCCTTGCTCACGTTTATTCCAGGCATGGAACGTGGATCTGGGATTATGCCTCTCTTTGTGTTGGAGCTGTTTGCACACTTACTTTAAAATTGCTTTTTTTGTTTGTTTGTTTGCTTTAATTCCTCAAAAACTTGTACTCAAAGAACAGGAAAAAGCTTAACAATTCCAGTACAAGAACACAAACCAGAGCTTTTTCTGTTCCAGATTCACCAGCCACACAGGCTGTGCCCACATGTAAAAACCAGCATTGGTTTAACTTGAGTATTGTCTTAATTCTTGAGTAATTGATGCAGTCCTTTATTGATTGAGAAGTAGGTATTGTTTGTTTGAAAAAGGTTAAAAATGAGTGAAACTGCACCTACTTCAGCTTTATTTCCTGATCATTTCTGATCAAAACCTGCAGACTTGGCTGTGGCCTGTAATTGTAGCTGTGGCTGGGCTGGGGGTGGTTGTGGCTTCTGTGATGAACTTGTCTGGAAACCCCATTGTGGGGGTTTCTTTTGGTGGGAAGAAAGGAACAGAATGTCCAGAATGGAGTAGAGAAGAAAAAACCCCAAATACTTGTTTTTTCTGTCCTTTTCTAGCTGTTAGTATGTTGCAGTGCTGTCACCTGAAGGTCATCAGTGATGTATATTTTTTTTTTCCTTGACCTGCTTAGCCTATAGTTCTCTAAAAACTCCTGAATCTTCCCAACCATCACTAAAGATGTGCTGGGATTGGGGAGTAAAGCATATTTTTAGTGACCAGTGTGTTATCCTGCAGTTCTGAATCCATACAGTCACCCTGTATGGATTGAAGTGTTACACATTCTGAATAACTGACTTTATTTTCATGGATGATTCTGGTATTGATGCCAATCAGGGAAATGTTCTCACTGCCTCCAACCTACAAGTGAGGCTGGTGTGTGTTTGTTGCCCTCCCTGAGCTGTGTGATGTTGTTCAGCAAATATTACTGGGTTTAAATGTCTCTCTGATGAGCGGGAGCTTTGAGCTGCCTGCAGATTTTCCCAACCCAAATGCCAGGCAAAGCAAATCCTGCTGCTGTGTTCCCTCCTTTCCAATCCCAGAAGTTGTCCTGCAAATCTCTTATTTTATTTTTTCAGCCACTCATACCTAGAGCTCTTTTTTTACCACCCAGGTGTGGCTTAGCTCTGTAAAAGTGTTTTATCCCTAACCTCAGGGCTGGGGTGACGAGGGTGATGCCGGAGCTCAGTAAATGGCTCTGGGTGACTTTTTCCCAATAAAAGGATGGGAAATCCCGCTCGTTTTTGCTGAGTCTGGTGGCAGTTCCATGTGGCACTGACTGTGCAAAATCTCACCCTTCACCAACTGCCTTCGTTTTTATGAGCAAAACTCTTTGAGCTGGACTTTTGTCCTTGCTGAGCCTGGGGAACGTTCCAGCCCCGAGCCCACGACGAGCTCAGGGTTGAAAAATCGGGCTTTGAAGTGTCCAAGGACAAAACACGCCTCATTCAAGTGGAGACTCTTGAACCCCTCCGGAATTATCCCTCTCTGCAATGCTTTTAGGCCTGGGTGGTTCACCAGGAGAGGAGGAAAAGCTGTTTGGGAGGAATTGGTACCGATTTTGTCCTGGTTGGACGCTGCGCTCCGAACCTGCGGAGCTTGTGCAGCTTCCTGGGAGCACAGAGCTCGCCTGGCTGCTGCCATTGCTGCTGGTTCGGGGGTGCCATCCCGGCCGGTTCGGGGGTGCCATTGCTGCTGTCAGGGGTGCCATCCCCGGCTGGTTCGGGGGTGCCATTGCTGCTGTCAGGGGTGCCGTCCCCGGCCGGTTCGGGGGTGCCATTGCTGCTGTCAGGGGTGCCGTCCCCGCCGGTTTGGGGGTGCCATTGCTGCTGTCAGGGGTGCCGTCCCCGGCCGGTTTGGGGGTGCCATTGCTGCTGTCAGGGGTGCCATTGCTGCTGTCAGGGGTGCCATTGCTGCTGTCAGGGGTGCCATTGCTGCTGTCAGGGGTGCTGTCCCAGCCGGTTCGGGGGGCGCCGTCCCCGGCCGGTTTGGGGGAGAGAGGGAAAGGAGATCCAAGGAGCCTTTGTTGTGCTCTTGGTGTTTTCTCTTCTTGGGCAGCTCTAGAGGCTCTGTTTGGCTTCCTCCCCCTGGTGACCTGCCCAGCTGTGCTGGGGGAGCTGAACTTAACAGAAACCAAGTGCTGATATGCAAATAGAGAACTGATAAAAGGCAAGAAAATGGGAAATTTTGGTAAAAGGGAGAGAGGCTGGGCACTGCAGGTTTGCTCTCCAGCCACACCTTCACCCTTCCCACCACGGTCTTGTAAAGGAGTTGGTTTTGAGGGGTGTCTGGAAAAAGGCTGAGTGTTTTTGTGGTTTAGTGGTGAATGGTTGGACTTGATCTTTCCCAGCCTTAAGAATTCCATTATTCTCTGTAGATATTTGAACGCGATTATTCTGCTCCTAAGGATTTTGCTGTCCATAGGGGGAGAGTTTCAGCCCATCCACCTCTCCCATGTCTGGTGTTTCTTGTCTTCCTCCTGCCTTAAGTAGATTTCACAAGAGATTGTCATGCAGATTAGGCAGTGTCTGATAAAATAATTGGGAAAACGACCTACTTCCATCATTTCATTTATTCTGAAGTGTTAGACCTGATGGTACAAACACCGAACCTGCTCCCTGCCCTAAAAACAGACCTGGGAAGGCTGTTTAGATCTCTTAATTTTTTTTTTCTTTTCCTGGTGAAGCAGAGATTTGCATGGAGAATTCGTGACTACTCAAACCTAGGAATTCTCCTCACTGAATACATGAAAGAGGAAGGAGGTTCTGCTCATGCAGCTCCTGCCAGGCTAAACCAAACTCCTGATGCCCTTGGTAATTGGATTTAAAAAATCAACTTTTGGTTCCTCAGCAGCATTCAGGAGTTAAAGCCACATTTCAGTCCTTGCTAAGAGGTTAAAAGTTACTTGTGGGGAAAGGTTTCACCCTGGTTCTGTGTTTATAGTGGTCCTCACCAAGTCAAGCATTTAATTTCATGGTGATAAATGGAGTAAATAGAGGAAGTAAAGGTCAGAGAGTGGGTGCTGGCTGATCCCCTGAGCTGCCTCACAGGAAACTCCGAGTTACTGGTGCTGATTTGTGCAAATTGAGCAAGTTCTAGTGCAGACCTGTGTGTTCATGTAATGACGTGTTCCACTCTTGACACTTTTCTCTCCTGCTGTATTAGCATTGTAAATTTAAGGCTGTTTTATTTTATATTTGGATGTGCTGATGTTGACATTTAAACCTCACGTTGTTAACCAGAGCTGTTGTCCTACAGTAGCTTTTTTTGTTTGTTTACCTGGCTGTTGAGTCTGACTTTTGTGTTGTATTAACTTTTCGGAGTTTAGTCCAAAAGAGATTCTTCCTCCAAAACCTGTGAAGAAAGATAGAGAGCAGAGACCACGACACTTACTCACGGACCTCCCGCTCCCCCCAGAGCTCCCTGGGGGGGACCCATCTCCTCCCGACTCCCCGGAACCAAAGGCAGCCACACCACCTCAGCAACCCTTCAAAAAGAGACCAAAGTAAGGCTGACTTCATTTTTTTTTTTTTTTTTTTTTAACGTGTTTAACTCTCTTAAGTCTCCAGACTTGGTTTGAGAGCTCCGTATTGAGGGAAGTGAGATGGGGGAGAAAACGAGTTCCTATTTCTGTATTATTCAGTATAATCACTGTTTCCTGTGGGTTGTTTCACATTTGGACCCTCAGCTGAAGGCAGCTCGGCCCATTTAGGTGAGAATTAATGGCAGAAGTTGCTGGAGTGTGTCATGTTCGATCTCCAGCCTTATCTACCCCAAAAGCTCTTTTCTCTTCCATGTAGCCAGAAGGAGCCTCTGGATGGGCATCTCTTTATAAAGCTCTTGTTGCTTTCTAAAATTGGTTATTCCAAATGGGAGATGTCCATGTTTTCCTCATGCACTTTATGATTGAAGTGTTGGCCATGGAACTGCCCTGGCACAGGGTGTCCAGGGAAGCTGTGGCTGCCCCTGGATCCCTGGGAGTGTCCAAGGCCAGGTTGGATGGGGCTGGGAGCACCCTGGGACAGTGGGAGGTGTCCCTGCCCATGCAAGGGGTGGGATTGGATCGTATTTCATGCCCCTTCCAACCCAAACCAGTCTGGGATTCCATGTTCAAGGCAGAGAGAACTCGCCCTGATAACAAATTTAAGCCATTGTTGAGGCAGCAAAATCCCCTGATGTTTTGTACGGAGTGTCTTAAATAAAAATCAAATGTCCAGCATCCTGCAGAACATCCCAGACATTCATTTTTGTCCTACTGCAGTATGATAATGCTATCCAGGATAATATTCCTGTTCAGCAGTGCCTGTATGGGGATTATACAGCAAAAATACATTCAGCTGAACATTCCAGTTCTCGGAGTGCAAAGCCAACGTGCCTGAGCTTTGCTTTTGGTATTTAGGGATTCAGACATTGGAGCAGGTGGGTTTTTTTGTGGGATGACACTGAGCTGGAGCCCTCAGGTGTCTCACAGAGCTCTTCCCTCCTGCAGAATCTGTTGTCCTCGGTATGGGGAGAGGAGACAGACGGAAAGCGACTGGGGCAAGCGCTGTGTGGACAAGTTCGACATCATCGGGATAATCGGAGAAGGGACGTACGGGCAGGTCTACAAAGCCAAGGACAAGGACACAGGTGAGGCTGGCTCCAGGTAAATTCCCCTTCAGGGCTTTGTGGGTGTGCTCAGCTCCCTGCTGGTCCTGCTGCACGGTGACAAATACCTGCAGAGTGACAAGTGACCCCAGCCCTGGGATAAGCACTTCCATCAGGTGTTTTCCAAAAGGTACAGAAGAGCAGGAGCTCTGGAATCCTGAGTTCAGTGCCTGGGTTCCTGCTCTGCTCTGCTGGTGAGATCCTGTGCCCTGGGGTGTGGTTTGACACCCGAACCCCTGCTTTTTAAATTGTCAGACTTCATTGCAGTGATGCCTTAGGTTTTTAACTCTTATATTTTTTCAAAATCCTGCATCCCCAGTGTGTGACTCTGAGCTGCCTCGCAGCCTGGCAGCTGCTGCTCTCTCAGGCTCACACAGACATAACAAAGCCTCTCCAGGCCTGCTCTGCAAGGACACCCAGCCCGTCCCAGGCCCAAAATGTGGAACCCAGCACCTTGAGAAGGGGGGCGAGCTGAGGGGCAGTTCCATCATTAGCTAAAGTTTAATTGGCCAATTTATGCTGATCTGCAAATGGACCAAGCCTGTAACAGTGTGAAGAACTCGTGACTCGGGGTCCATCTCGGGTGCAGCCTTTGGCCTGCCCAGGCTGTGCCTCTGAAGGCCTTTCCAATAAATATCCACCTTTATTCCCTCACCCCTGCCTGCTCTCTGTTTCCAGCCTGGCCTTTTTAGGCATCAGCAGCAGAGCTTGGGAAATTCCAGGGTAAACTTCTGTCCCCCCTTTGTGCTGGAGCAGGTTAGGAAAAGCACAGGTGTCATGTGAGAACTCCAGGCAGAGCAATTGAACTAAAATGAGCAGGGAGGTAACTAAAGCTGCCTCTGCTGTCCCTTGGTTGGCGTTTTCCGTGCTCGGGGCTGCTCCCAACATCTCTGGGAGTGCAGGTGAGCAGGCTGTGACCCCGCTGTGGCCTGGCAGGTGAGCTGGTGGCTCTGAAGAAGGTGCGCCTGGACAATGAGAAGGAAGGATTCCCCATCACGGCCATCCGGGAGATCAAAATCCTGCGGCAGCTCATCCACCGCAGCGTCGTCAACATGAAGGAGATCGTCACGGACAAACAAGATGCACTGGATTTCAAGAAGGACAAAGGTAGAGTTGGCTGCAGGGCTGGTTTCTGTTCACCCCCAGATGTGATGCAGCCCCTTGGTTTAGTGTAAAACTCGGCTCTGGGGTGGATTTGTTTCTTTGTGTTCCTCCTGCGAGGTTGGGTCTGGATCTGGCCTCACCTCAAAGGACAGGTTCCAGTTGGAGTGAGTGGATCAAAGGATGATTGCATTCCTGCAGGGTCATGGAAGAGCAGTCTTAAAGAAAAAAAAGCCTTTACAGGGTCACTTCTAACACTGATTAGTGGAAACAAACTTATTAATAGTGTGAGAAGTTTTTTGTCCTCAGTCACCGCGGAAAAAGAGTTTTAGCATCCCACTGGCTCTTGTTTGGGACCTTCTCTTCCAGGAGAGAGAAGGGAACAACCCAAACACAAGTTCAAACCATGCATGGCAGTGATCTCTTCAACAAACTCTCTTGAAAGAAAATAAGCAAAGCATGTAGGTAAACGTGGCCAGAACTTCAGAGGAATTTGTTTTGAGTGTATATTTAATTTCAGATGTCAGCTTGGTGGGGCTGCTTTGTTGTTTTGGGGCTTTTTTATCCCTTGAGGGAAAAGGACACCCAGTAAGCCCAAAACATCACAGGACTGTGTTTAAAAAAAAAAAGCAACTCCAGCAGAATAGTGCACAAAAAAGACTCTTTCAACAATTGAATCTCTTTTCATTCCTCCTCTTTTTTTGTGTCTCTCCTTTTGTTTCCAACTATTTCTCTGTTTGTTGTCCCAGGTGCCTTTTACCTTGTGTTTGAGTACATGGACCATGACCTAATGGGGCTGCTAGAATCCGGCTTGGTACATTTCTCAGAGGACCATATCAAGTCTTTCATGAAGCAGTTAATGGAGGGGCTGGATTACTGTCACAAAAAGAATTTCCTTCATCGAGACATCAAGTGCTCCAACATCTTACTGAACAACAGGTAACCTGGGAGTGGATCCACTCCTCTTTTCCTCGTGCTCTCCCTGGGTTCAGCTGAGAGCACCCAGTGCTGTCCTCACCTCGGGTGTGCTCAGGAGCTGTGAGAAGAATCTTGTCTGTAATTACAATTAAATGTCTGGATATCCACTTACAAAATTTCTCTGGGACATTGGCCTGTTGGGAGGGGTTTGTGATACAGATGACACTGAATTATTTGTGCTTTTTTTTTTTTTTTTTAATTTTGTGTTTCTTCAAAGCATTTAATCAGAAGTGGGGAATTAAACCTGCCATATCCAGCAGTAATTCCTGCACACGTGGCCTTGTGAGGCCTTTCTGCTGCGGGGGGGGTTTCCTCACCCTTTAACTGGGGTTCAAGCAGGAGTTGGGTTCTGATGGATCCCTTACAGCTCAGTACATTCTATAATTCTGGGATTTAGCTGTGGTTTAAACCTGGGACTGGTTTTTTTTTTGTCTTTCAGTGGGCAGATCAAACTTGCAGATTTTGGGCTCGCCCGACTCTACAGCTCGGAGGAGAGGTGAGGAAGGGGAAAGGGTTTACTGGGTGGGATGAGCTGCTTTCTTCGTAGTATCCACATAATCCCTCACTTGGAAGTCCTGACAGATGATTTCCAGTGGTACCATCCAGCTCCAGCTGTTGGACAAAGACACTCCTGGCTGGTGTTAATAACTTTTCATAGAAGAGCGGCTTGTGAGGAGCCAAAACAACTTCTCTGCTTGCCTTTGACCTGCCCTGGAGCAGGTTTTGCTCCAAGATCAGTCACCATTCAGTGATGGCAGCCTGCTGAGGGTCAGGGATTTTCAGTCTACAGCAAGTCCTGATTCCTGTAAAATCCGTGGTACCTCCTCAGGTGCTTTTAACTCATCTGGTAGCTCTGGAAGTGCAGACACTTGAAACCGCCCTGCTGCCACTGACAGGCGTAACTGCAGCTGGGAAGTAAAAAGGAACAGTTTTTCAGGGTTTTGTGGCTCTTGGGATGAGTTTTTATCGGTGTTTTTCTTTGCTTTGCAGCCGTCCCTACACCAACAAAGTCATCACGTTGTGGTACCGACCCCCGGAACTGCTGCTCGGGGAGGAGCGTTACACCCCTGCCATCGACGTGTGGAGCTGTGGGTGAGTCCTGCTGTGCCCTCCCTGCCTCTGGAACCAGCTCCTGAGCATTCCCATGGGAGCTGCTGCCTGATTTGTGCCACTTCTCACAGCTGGATCTGTCCCAGCCACGCAGAGTTGTAGGATGAGACAGGAATACTTCACAGTGCTGTGCTGTGAGGGATAGGGGTGTGTCACCTCATTAAAACCATTTAGTAAAAACTCCTAGAATGAGGTTTTCCTTGATTTTGAAATGAGAAAGGGTAAAAAAATGAAATTTTCACTATTTAAAATGCAAACCAACGTGATAGTGATGTACCTTTGAAACCTGGGACTGGGACACAGCCCAGGAGGGGTGACACGTTTGCCCTGTGCTGCTCACTCCTTCAGTGTGTTTTTTAGAGAGTTTTTCTCTTAAACTCTTTAAGTTGCTGTTTGCTACTGGGTTTTTTTCAGTCAAAACAATTTTAAGTAGATATTTCAGGTTTCAGGAAGTTTCAGTAGTGTAGGAAGCCTGGGGAACAGGAGTCTGGGCACTCCAGCCACAAAGATGGAACATTTTTCCGAGTGATTCAGAAGCAGCCACTGGCGGATTCAGCTGTCAGAACTGAGGCTGGATTCCCCAGAGCGTGCACTTCCCACTGGGATATTCCCAGCTAAACTTCAGCAGGGTTTATAACACAAACACAGGTTGGTAAAAGCAGTAATTAATCCTCATTACTGACTGGGAGTTCCTGTTGCACGTGCGTGGGGTTATTCCCGTCCCAGCAGACTGTATCCCCCCAGCTACTTCTGGCACTGATTCCTGGTGGCTTAATGGGAGATGTTGAGGACTGCAGGAGTCAGAGGTGCTCCCTCCCTTCCCTCTTCCCCTCCCAGAGCTGTGTGTGCACAAATCCAGCTCCTCTGCCAGCCACGGGCAGCTGGGCATGGCTCGGGCCGGCAGAGGGAAGTTGAAAACCCAAACAAAAGCTGAACCTGGGGGAAGTGAGAGCTCAGGCTCTTTGTCACATCGACACATCCCCCTTTCCCTGCAAAGAGTTAACGTGTCAGGGGCTTCCTGCATGAGCCAGCCACTTGCAGGGAGGTGATTCCCAGGAGCCCAGGGCTGGGGACTCGGTACACACGGGTCAGTTTGTCGCTACAAGCCCCGATGCAAATCACTCTCCTCAGGCAAAGCTGCTCCCGAGCACAAACGCTGCCGTGTTCAGACGCTCATCCCCAGGGTTTGCTGTCGTGACCTCTTGCTTTTCCTCCTTCCAGCTGTATCCTCGGGGAACTGTTTACAAAGAAGCCTATTTTTCAAGCCAATCTGGAACTGGCTCAGCTTGAATTAATCAGGTAAAGCTTTGCACACGCATGTCCGTGAGGGGAGGTGCTGCAGGAGCTGCTCGTGCACACAGGCAGCGAGTTAGGAGAGCCCTTGTTCTCTAACCTGCCTGGAAAATAGGGCCAGGAATGCCTGGGAATGCAAATGGGAATGGTCAGGTGTCCACACCTTCATCAGGTGTGTGGTTGCTGATTTATGTACCCTCAGTGAACTTCGCTGCTTGCCAAGTCCAAAAAATCACGGACCTGGATTACTTCTCACACTGGAAGTTTTAATCCTGAAATGGTTGGGGATGGAAGGAACCTTAAAGCCCATCCAGTGCCACCCCTGCCATGGGCAGGGACACCTTCCCCTATCCCAGGTTGCTCCAAGCCCTGTCCAGCCTGGCCTAGGACACTTCCAGGGGTGTCAAGTCCGCAGCTTCTCTGTGCCAGGGCCTCCCCACCCTTATTGTAAAAAGACTAAAACTCAGTGAGTTTGGAAAGTTTCAAGTAAGAAACGTGAACATTTTAAAATCTGTAGTAAGAAGAGTAAAATTCCATTGTATTGGATGGTTTATAAACTCAAGCTCAGTATTTTCCTCTTCCTGATACCTCCTTTTTGAACACCTCATCTGAGCCGTGCCCAGACCTGGGTTATTCCTGCAGTGGGTTGCTCAGGAAGGTGTTTTCCCTGGGGTGGTTGGTGGCTCTGCTCCTCCTGACTGGATTCCACCTGGCTGACTGTGCTTCCCTGCTCCGCAGCCGGCTCTGTGGGAGCCCCTGCCCAGCCGTGTGGCCAGATGTCATCAAGCTGCCCTACTTCAACACTATGAAGCCCAAGAAGCAATACCGGCGGCGCCTGCGCGAGGAGTTCTCCTTGTGAGTCAGGATGGGCTCCCTGTCCCCTCTCCAAACACCTCATCCACCTCCAGAGAGGTTCCCTGGGGCTGGGGACTGCACTGGGAGCTCTCCTGGAAGCGTGGCATCCTCGGGGTGCTGGCGCTGCCTGACTTCAGGGGGATGTTCTCTGGGGCAGGGTCTGCTTTGGGGATAATCCTGTGGGAGTTGTGGCAGAGGTGCTTCTCATAAATGGCAAAATATAGAGGGGAATATTATGGAATATCCTCAGCTGGAAGGGACTCACAGCCAGTCCAACTCCTGGCCCTGCACAGACACCCCAGCAATCCCACCCTGTCTCTGCGAGTGTTGTCCAAACACTCCTGGAGCTCTGGCAGCCTGAGAGCCGTGCCCATTCCCTGGGGAGCCCCACCACCCTCTGGGGGAAAAGCCTTGCCCAAAATCCAGCCTAACCCTCCCTGGCACAGCTCCAGCCACTCCCCACAGCTGGTGCCTGCCCTGCTGGTGCCTTTGAGCTGCTGCATCACGAGCAGTGAACTCTGGATTCTTCTCAGGCCTGAGGTTCTTCTCTGACACTGAGCTTCTCCACGTGTTTTCTGTGAACTCATCCACGTTTCCCGCTCTCCCCACAGTATTCCCTCGTCTGCCCTGGACCTGCTGGACCACATGCTGACGCTGGACCCCGGCAAGCGCTGCACAGCAGAGCAGGCCCTGCACAGTGACTTCCTGAAGGATGTTGACCTCAGCAAAATGGCACCTCCAGAGTAAGTCCCAGCTGCCATCCCCCACTGTGGGCTTTGGGAAGGAGACAGGGCATTTTTTCCAGTCAAAATTACGATTTCTGGGTTTTTCTCTTGACTCTGCCCTTGTATTTGGTCATGGGTTTAAGCAAATGGCTTTTCCTGTGCAGTTGGCTTTCTGCCTGATCACAGGCTGGGTTTATAAAGCCCAGTTTAATGTTTGTGAGATGCTCTAAAGCTCTGTTGGAAGATGTGCAAGAGTAGATGTAGCACATCCCTGACTCTGCCACGGAGAACTGCTCAGGCCTCGTCGAGGCTGTGTGTTAATGGACTGCAAGGGTTGAGCAGTGGCACTCAATTTTCCCCCACTCCAGTCAAGCAGATGATAAAACTCTGACTGGTTTGGGTGCAAGTGGAGCCACAGTTTCTGAGATCCCTGTTTCCTTCAGAATTCTTCAAGGCAGGGCCTTTCCTAAAGCTCCCAGACTCCCAGGGCTTGGTGCACTTGCACTCACTGGTTTTGTGTGCCCTGCAGTGAGATCCCAGAGCAAAGTAAATTATTTTTATGCTGCCTTTCCTGGTTCAGGACCTGCCCCTTCCTGTAATCGTCTGGCTGCAGGCAGGGGTCACGGAATCCCAGGGTGGTTTGGATGGAAGGAATGTTAAAGCCCATCCAGTCCCACCTTCCGCTATCCCAGATTGCTCCAACCTGGCCTTGGACACTTGCAGGGATCCAGGGGCAGCCACAGCTTCTCTGGGCAACCTTTGCCAGGGCCTCCCCACCCTCCCAGGGAGGAATTTCTTCCCAATATCCCTTCCTGAGTCCATTTCTCCATCTGTAAAAGTGGAGCAGCATTACATGGATCTATAAAGTTGCGTCATGGAATGGTTTGGGTGGGAAGGGACCTTAAACCCCACCCAGTGCCACCCCTGCCATGGGCAGGGACACCTCCCACTATCCCAGGCTGCTCCAAACCCCGTCCAACCTGGCCTTGGGACGCTTCCAGGGATCCAGGGGCAGCCACAACTTCTCCAAGCAACACCATCAGTGCTCAGAGCTCCTTGCGGCTTTGGAGGATTCCCTTGGTTTCCCTGCCGTGTTTTTCACTCGTTGCTCTCTTGCAGCCTCCCCCACTGGCAGGATTGCCACGAGCTGTGGAGCAAGAAGCGCCGGCGGCAGCGGCAGAGCGGGATGGCCGTGGAGGAGCCTCCGGTATCAAAAGTTTCTCGGAAAGAAACTACCTCTGTTACAAGCACAGACACTGTGAAAAACAACAGCAGTCCTGTGCCCCCCCAGCCTGCCCAGCTCAAAGCAGAGCCTGGCGCTGCAGATGCAGTAGGTCAGTGCCCACCTGGGTCTGGAAAAGGCTTCCTGGTGTGTTCCCTCCCTGGGTGTGGGAGGTTTGTGTCTGTTTTTAAGCCAGTCTGGTTCTTTTCACCTCTAATTCTGCAGAAAGGGCATTCCGGGCTCTTCCTGTCCTCATTTCTTTTATTCTTTTTTTTTTTTTTTTTTTTTTTTTTTTTTTTTTTTTTTTTTTTCTCCTCTCCTCTCTGCTGTGAAGACGCAGAAGGTTCTGTCTGGTCTTCAGAAGTCACTGATGAGCTGCCTGTGAATTTGTTCTGAGCTGTGTTATTAGTTCTAAAAGAGGCTCAGTGATGAAAGGAGTCGTTGAGTCACTTCAGCCAGTAGAGGAACAAATCATAGGAATCATAGGCTGGAAGGTGGAGCCACGTCCAGGGCGTGCAAATGAGCTGAAGTTTCGATCTTGTTGATAAATTACTTGAAGGTTAGGTGTGGGAAGTGTCAGGCTGGTGGGCAAAAATGTACATTATTGCAGTTTGGTGCAGAAAAGGTCACCCAGACTGGCAGGACCTGGCCTTGTGCGCTGTTCCAAGCAGTGACCGACCCCCCTGTGTCTAGAAAATAGTTGGAGGGGAGGAATGTGGATTTGCACAAAGCTGCCCTGCTTGTTCTGTGGAAGCCTTACAAAAACCCAGATACGGGCTGAGGCTTCCTTTGTGTCCGATGCTGTGCTGACAAGTAACGAGGAAGACAGTTCTTGCTCCAGGGAATGCACAATCCATGTGTTCAGTGAAACATGGCAGATGGACAAAAGGTGGTGCTTGGATTAACAAACAGCTGGGAAAAGAATGTCCCGTTCTCCGTTGCCTACCAGCAAGAGAAGCTCCATTTTAAGCTGCTGAAGCCAAACCTTTGGCACCCTTATTCCCAAAAAGTTCTGGTGTCACTGGCAGTGTGAAGGGACACCCTCGTCACTTCACTTGGGCTGCGAAGGGAGGTGATGCCACTCCCAGGGTGTATTTTAGGATAACCTGGATCCTTGCAGGTCAGGACAGAGTCGTATGATCCCAGGCCAGCTCCCAGCAAGGAATTGCCTTCTGCCTGACCTAATTCCTTGTGCTGCGTCAGGGAACACGCCCTTCCTGCATCCCAAAGAGCAGCTCAGCTCCATCCTGGGAACCCCTCCCAGTGCAGGAGGGGGTGATCTGGATCTGTGGGGACCTCGGGAGGGGCAGAGCTGTGATTGCCCTGCTGTCGGCTCGGGGCTTCCATTGCCATTATGCCCCCTCACCCCCCCCCACTTTGGGGGTATCCTTGGGATGTCCCCACTTTCCCAATCCCGGGAATGGGGCAGTTTGGCTTGGCTGAGCTGATTCTGAGCAGCAGCCACGTGTGCCGTGGTTTTGGGGAGGTTTGGGGGCAGCGCAGCAGCAGCAGCAGCTCTGTGGGTGCAGTGTGTGTGCAGTACCACGGGGTGCTGCTGCCGTGCCGCGGGAGCGGGGGCTGGGAACGCCGGCGCCGCATCCCGAAATCCTCCTCACGGAGCATCCCTGCCTTCCCCCAGCCCGGGGACGCGGGACAAAGGGTGTTCAAGTGCTGTGGGACATCAGCAAGGGGTCTTCAGTGCCGTGGGATGTGTGATTTTAGCTGTGGGATGTGGAGAACGGGTGTTCCTGGCTGTGGGGTGTGAAGAGAGGATGTTCAGTGCTGTGGGACATGGAAAAGGGGTGTTCCTGCCTATGGGACATGGGGAAGGGATGCTCCTTGCTGTCGGATGTGGATCCACGGCTATGGGATGTAGAGAAGGGATGTTCCTTGCTGTGGGACATGGAAAAGGGGTGTCCATTGCTGGGTGATGTGGATCATGGCTGTGGGGCGTGGGGAAGGGATGTTCCTGGCTGTGGGACATGGGGAGCAGGTGTTCCTGGCTGTGGGATGTGGGGAAGGGACATTCCTGGCTCTGGGGCGTGGGGAAGGGCTGTTCATCACCACGTGCAGTGCCAGGACCCCGAACCTCACACCCCGGGTGGTGCTCCCCGTGTGTCCCGCAGGCCTGGGCGACATCACCCAGCAGCTGAACCAGAGCGAGCTGGCCGTGCTCCTGAACCTGCTGCAGAGCCAGACCGACCTGAGCGTGTCGCAGATGGCCCAGCTGCTCAACGTCCACTCCAACCCCGAGATGCAGCAGCAGCTGGAGGCTCTCAACCAGTCCATCACGGCCCTGACCGAGGCCACGGCGCAGCACCACGAGCCCCCGGCGGCAGCAGCGGAGGAAGCCATAGAGGAGCCGCCTGCGGAGGTGCCGGAGGAGCAGGAGACTCCGGACGCAGCCAGCGCTCAGGGAGACATGCAGAACGTGCTGGCCGTTCTGCTGAGTCAGCTCATGAAGAGCCAGGAGCCTGGGATAACCCTGGAGGAGAGCAACGGGGAGAAGAGCAGCGAGCAGCGGGGGCCCAGGAAAACCCCGACGAGGCATCCCGAGGAGAGCACAGGTAAATAACCGAACGCACCTTGACGTGAGCAGTGAGAGGATCCCAGCGAGCGGTTGAGCTGCAGCCAGGAATGAGACCTTGGAGTGTTGGGAGAGAGGCAGCGGGGGAGTGGATGGGGAGGAGGGAAGGGGGGGTGGATAGGATGTGGTCGGACCTCAGGAGAAAAGACCCCCGACCCCCTCCCTGCGGTAAGTGCTGGACTGCTCAGGAGGTTGGAACAGCTACAAACAGCCAAAACAGGCAAACATTTACCTTAAAATCCATGGGTGATCCACTGTGAGTGGGCCAATGAAGAATTGGAGGTTTTGGGGTTTGTCCAAAGATGATTGGAGGGTCAGTTCTACCTCAAACCCCCCCCAGCAATCAGTTTGCACATCCAGGGAGTTTTTTTGCACAGGATGCTGCCGCATCTCTGCATTTTTTCCCAGCTCTTTTTCACCATCCCCTCTCTGCCCTCT
>VXBT01012749.1:582902-615733 GCA_013400235.1 Oriolus oriolus | reverse complement strand
CCCCCCTCCCTCCTCCACCTCCCCCACCCCCAAAGTCAGATTCTTCCAAAGTTAAAACAAGCACAGAGTCAGGAGGGGGTGCCGGGCCGGGCTGACTCGCTCCTTCATTTCGGTTTAATTTCTGGGGAACTAGAATAAATCTGTTCCTGGCGATCGTTCAAGCCCTGCACATTTTTCTCATTAATAAAAAAAGGGCTTGGATAGCACGCCGTGTGTGTGTGCCCCCCCTCCCTGAGGGGTCCCCCTGCGCCCCAGCCCTTGCTGGGTAGGCACTGAGCACCCAAGAGATGCAGGAGTGGGTGCAAGGGACACGGGGACAGCAGCGTCCCTTCCCTGGGACAGGGATGGATTTCGGCAGCCCTGCGCAACAGCCACACCTCACAGAGGAACAGGGAGGCTCAAATCCCCCTGCAGCTGCTGCTGGCCAGGAGAGTCCTGGGGGAGGGCTCCCCTGGGAGGGGACATCCCTGCCGCCCACCCCTCCGGCACTGCGGCCCCCGCAGGGCCCCCGGGGCATTCCTGGGGAGGGGGCCGGGAAACAGGTGTTTGTCAACAGCTCCTGCCACAGGCATGAGAAACGCCAGGCCCCGCAGCGCAGCCGGGCTTAGCGATGGGCAAAAATAAAATAAAGAGAACCCCCCAGCAAAATCCTCCCCCCGCCCCGTCCCAGCCCGGGACCCTCAGCCAGCACACGCTGGCACGTGCACGGAGAGCGGCCATGGGGCCGGTGCTCGGCCCTGCCGCTGAACTCCAGCCTCTTCCCAAGATGGCTCCCGCTCCTCTTCAGCAGGGCGGCCATGTGAAGCCAGCACTGGGCTCGCTACCTCCCGACTCAGGGAGCACAGGCTGGAGGACTGGGCTGCGCTGAGGGGAAAGCAGGCACCAGGGGAGGGATGCAGCCCCTCTGGGAGTGATGGCATTGTGGGAAAGGGATGTGGCCCTGCAGAAAGGGGACGTTGCCCCGCTCCCAAGCTCGGTTCCGTGACTCCTCTGTGGCCATGCTGAGGGTGGGTGATAATGGTCCCCAAGCGCAGGAGGATGAGGCTTCACCAACTGTGCCCAGCCTGTCCCTCCACAGGCAGGACGCCCATCTGCCCTCCCTACAAAATGGCTCCCACTTTGGGCTCAGCTCTGTGAGGGAACGGCCCATGCCCCACTGCCAGCACCGCCCAGCCAGAGCACAGGGCTGGGTTTGGAGCAACAACAACAACAACAAAAATGCAATAAAAAAAACCAAAACATGGCTTCAAATGGGACAGTCCCAGTCGGATGGGAGTGTCACTGGAACAGGCTGCCTAGCCTTCAAGATGGCAGCCCATCCCCTGGGGCATGAGGCTCTGCAAGGAGATTCCTGGCCATGCAGGGGCACCCCCATCTCCACCATCCCCCAAACACTTCATGGGAACACGCTGGACCCAAAAACAACAGCAGCTCATTATGGTTTCAACCACTGAGAAGCTTGTGGCAATGGCAACCACCAGCTCCACCGCAGCCCTTGGGTATAGTCCCCCTTTCCCAGGGTTCTTCTCCGGGGGAGGCTGACACCCACCCTGTGGTCTGCACCAGCTGGGAATGGGGATTCCGACCCCGGGGCCGCCCCAGCACCCTTCCCCCAGCGCGGCTCCCAGGCGGAGACGCTTAATCCCGACAAACCAGTTTGACTCAGCGCAACAGGAACAGCTACAATTTTAAAAACATGCAAGTCTGTGATTCAGATTGCTGGGGCTGTTTTAATTAAACACCAAGCTCCCTTGCTCCAGCGGCAGCAGCAAACGGCTCACGGAAAGAAAATGCAACAAACTGGTTTCCCCAAATATCTCTTGCAGTAAGTCATCATAACAAAACAAGGAGTTTCGGTTCATTCCTTAAAAACCAGAGGCCGCTATTCCCAATCGCAAGGGCTGGGCAGGCACGGCCCGGCAGCCACAGCCTCGCTGTACACAGAGGGACAAACGTGGGGCTGCAAATGGACCCCAGTGCTCCAAGTTTTCCCTCTCCCTGGCTCTCCGCATGCTCCGCTTGACACAAAGGAAAGCCCTTCTCCTCCCCTCCTCAGGAGCACGGACGGGAAGGCTTTCTCGAGCGCAGCTTTTAGCGAGGAATGGGAGATTTAATGAATCCAACGAGTGCTGCGGAGCCCCACGATCTGCTTTCCCTCACAGCCCTACCCCAAGCATCCATAAAACAGCAGGGCCAACTTCCCCCACTGCCCCGCCAAGAAACATGCCATTTCTGTGAAAAGTAATTAAACAGAAAGCAAATCTCTCTGCCAAGAAAATACCTGGCAGTTCCAGCACAAGGGTCAATTAAGCGGGGGTTTTCTGGTGCAGAGAGAAGCGTGGTCAATCTGTGTAACACCCAGCTGGGGTCTGGGAGGTGCCACTGGGCAGAGACCAGATGAAGAAAATCCCCCCTAGAAATCTTGCTGTGTTGAGGGGTTTGGCTATTTCACTAGAGCCCAAGTCTGCTCAGGACTACGTGCAGCAAACTACAATGCTTCTGCATGGCAATTCATGGGGAAGCACGTGGGAAACCCCAAGTTTAAAAGGAGTCCTGAATCCAGAGTGGCTGCTCAGGGCAGGAATGGCCTGGGAGAGTGGCTCCTAGGGAGAGCAGATCCCCGTCCCAGTCCACCCACACCCCCAGGGCGACAGGCAGATCCAGTCTGTGGCTGTCCATGCTCCCTTGGGCCAGGGTGTTTTGAAGCCTGGGGTTTTACCCCTGGATGGTCGGCAAGGGCCTGGAACGCAGCACATTCCCCATGCTGTTCCACCGCGTCCGCTTCCCACAGGGCCTCTGCTCCCACAGCCCCGCCGGGACAAACTCCTCAGCTGAAACCCCCGTGCTGGAGAAAGGATCCGCTGTTGCCCCTGGATAGAGCATTCCTTCTGCAGCCAGCCTGGGGACTGCTGAACCGGAGAAGAAAAACACATTGTGACTTCAAACAGACCCAGCGCACTTACAGGATCTGGAGAGAAACCATTTTCTCCTCGGCAGCACAAAGCCCTCACTGAGCTGCTGCCGAGCGCGGCTTTTCTCCTCCACCCCCGTGGGGCCTTGTAAAGAAACCCAACTCCCCGCCATCCCCTTGGGAATGGGGAGCGCCATCCAGCCCCAAAGCCCCCTGCCCCTCCAGCCCGGCACCAGCCGCAAGCCCAGCCCGCTGCACCTTGGAGGGGACAGTAAAGTGGCCGGGTCTGGAGACTGCTCGCTGCCGTTGTCTGCAGGACGTGCGTACAGATTTATGGCCACGCCAGATTTATGATCAACACTAAAATATCCAAACAAATGTGCACACGAGATTTACAGTAACCGCTGGAACGCGCCGGTCCCCGTCAGGAAGCAGCGTTGAGCGCGGACAGAAATGCCCAACGCGGCAGAAGAGCGGGAGCTCGCTGACCCTGATGTGAGCAGCGGCTTCCCTAAGCTGGGCAAGGCAGAAACCTCTCCAGGCCAGCTGCAACTTTCCCTCCAACTCGAGCAAGAGCAAAGGGAAAAAAAAATTTAAAAAAGAGAGAGAGAGAATCCCAGGGGAATCGGGGCCAGCCCAAAAACTGCTGGGCAGCTGCCAGCCAGCCTCGAAGTGGTTCCACTGGGCTGGCACCCAGCTGGGCCCTGACCTCTCAGACGGCGTGTTCAGCCCCTGACCCCTCCACACATTTGGGAAGCTGAAAAAACCCAGCGACTCCTCAGCAGGGGCTGTTTATTTTCTCTCCATCCGACTCTTCGCACTGCTCCATCCCCGGATGGCCGTGGGAGAGAGGCTGGGGCTCCCTGTCTCCCCAAGGACTGGAGGGACTGTCCCCAGGTAATGCACATCGGTGCTGCCAGCCCCCACGCCAGCTATCCTTCCCAAATTCCCAAAGCGCTGATGGGAAGCGGGTTGCGAGGGGCTACCCGCAAGCGTGGGGCCCCGCCAGGCTCCCTGCCCACAACTTCATCCTCCGGCACCTCTCCAGAAGGCAGGGATCCCCGGGCGGGTGCTCGGGAGTCTCCATCCCGCGAGGGCTGAGTGCCGGTGGCTTCTCCCTTCCCTTCCTGCCGCGGGGTCCCCGCTTAGCCAGGAGCTCACGGACCCAAGCAGGCCCACAGCTCTGATTCCTACAGCGTACAAAGGACGAGGGATTTTAATTTTTTTTTCCCCTTTTAAAGAAAAAACACAAAAAATCGCACGGAGGGAGGATGAAAAGAAACGCGGACAAGAAGAACCCCCCAAACTTTCTACAGAGCCCAAAGCCGGAGGAAAGACGTCCCCCAACCACCGCAGCGGGGGAGGGCTCCTGCCCACGGCCACCCCCGGCGCCGCGGCCCGAATCTCGCAACGCGGGGCGACGGCAGCGGGAGCCCGAGCACGACACCGCCCCCGAGCAGCCCCCGCCGCCCCCTGCCCGGGCGGGGGCACCCACAGCTCCGCTCCGACCGGGGGATCTCCCCTCCCTTCCTTTCCTCCCTCCCGGAGGCAGCGGGTTCGGTTACCGGACACTGGCACGCCGCCGCCCCTGGCACTCCGGCCGGAGCCCCGCACACTCTGTGCCGAGACAAAAACCCGTCCGGGCCCTCCTCTCCTCCTTCTCTCCGGTGCGACCCGCCTTGCCCGCCCGGGAACCCCCGGTACCCCAGCTGGGCCAAAAGCCTCTTTCCTCGCTCAAAGCTGGGGGTGCAACGGCGCTGCCCCGCGGACCTGCGTTCACTCTCCAAGGGGGAGAGAATTACTCCCCATTCTATTTCCAACTCCATTGGAGCTCGAAGGTGGACGAGCCGCGGAGCGCAGAACCGGTCGTGGGTAGATGCGGCACGCGTGGCCACTCGCCCCGGAGGTCCCACGCTGGAGCCTCGGGGGTTAAGGCAGCGGGCGCGGCGAGCCCTGCCGGGGAAGGGATGGAGCCGGACACGGCACACGGACGCTCCTTCCGCGGCCCCACCAGTTCTGGCACGCCGCGAGCTTCCACTGAAAGAAATATTAATTTTCCAGCCCTCTCGGTCGTGGCGAAAAGCCTCGAAACGTGAACCGAGTATCCAAAGAGGCGCCGCTCCCTGCCAGCAGCCGCCGGCCGCGGATGCCGCGGCTCTGCCGCGCCGGGCTCGGTTCCACGGGGCGTTGACTCTGAAACCTACTGAGGGCGGCTAAGCGCTGGGAGCGGGGCTGCGGCGGCGAGCTCTCTGCGGGGACAACCGGGCATCCGCGGCGCGACGACGAGTCGAGCTGAGCCACAACGGGCCTCGGACATCCCGGAGGATGCCTGCACCCGTGCACGCTCGCCCGGGCCCCGGTGCGGCGGACGGGCACGCCCGCCCGGTACTCACCCTCCAGAGCGCGGCGGCCACCGGGGAGCAGCAGAAGCAGCAGGAGGGGGAGCAGCGGCGGCGGCGGCGGGGGGGCCCCCGGGCGGGCCGCGGCCATGGCGGGGGCGGTGCGGGCGNCGAGAGGGGCGGGGCCCGCCCGCCAATCACCCCGCCCCTGGCAACCCGGCGCCCCTGGCGACGGCGAGCGCGGCGCCGATTGGGCGGTGCCGGGGCGGGGGGCGGAGCCTCCGCGGAAAGATGAATCGGAGGGGGCGGGCGCTGCCCGGCGCGCCCCGCGTGGCCCCGCCCCCTGGCGCGGGAGGCGCAGGGCGGGGAGCGCGCCCCACCCAGCGGCCGCCCGCGGAACTGGGCTCTTAAAGGGGCCGCGCTCCCGGCCTGCCCCGCAGACCCCCGGCCCGCGCTGCCCTGTCCCCCGCCGCACCGGGTGCGGGTGAGTGCGTGAGCCTGGTAGTGTGTGTGATGATGGGACCGTGGGCCCCTCTGTGCCACACTACGGTCAGCCTGGTTTACCCGTGCCACCCATTGCCATCCTGTTCTCTACAGTCCCATCCCACCTCTCATGCATCCCACCCTTTGCCAACACAGCTCACCCCATTCTGCCCCAGCCCATCCCGTACATCCCATCCTACCTCACCCATCCCATCTCATCGTATCACAAGCTTCCCCACCTCATCCCCACCACACCAGGATTCCCACCACGGTGACAGGGATGAGTGCTGTGATCTTGGCCAAGCTGAAACCGTACAGAGAGCATCCTGAAGTGACCTCTCCCAGGACCCCTACCTCTACCCACAAGGTGCCTTCCCACCACATTCCTCGTGGGAGAAGGTGCTGCAGCCACAGCTTCCAAGCCTGTGGGTGCCTCAATCTTCTTTCCCCTCTGTCCTGACTTTGCTGTGGGAAGGTTTTGGGACCCTCTCTGGGACAGACTCTGCTCCCTCAGGATGGTGTATCCACACACACTGTCCTGGTGGTTGGAGCCGGCACTGCCACATCTTTCAGGACAAGGCACATACCTGCCGTGATGGTTGTGGGACGCAGGCTGCGACCTGTTATGGCCCTCTGCACTGCATCTGCCCCTCAGATGCCTGGGGAGGCTTCACTTGGGCTTAGAAAAATTCCCTAAGTCCCTGATGTCGGGGAATGCTGATGCCCCTCTTCTCTGGGAGTGGCTGCAACTCCAGCAGGTCCAGGGCTGGTGGGGTGCACGGTTGGTTGCTTCACCCTGGGCAGCCTCGTCCCCCTGGCAGAGCCATCTGGGCTGTCCCCACAGACACCTGCCATCTGCAAGCGGCCCCAGAAAGCTGCCCCAGAAACTCCCTTGCCATGCAGCCCCAGCCCTGGCCCCGCACTGGCGCAGTGGGGTGGCCACAGGACCACACTCCCGGCCACCTTTCCTGTGACCACTGGCAGGAGCAGGAATTTGGGAGGTTATCAGGGCTGGCTATGGTTGACCTCTCCTCTGTGAGGACAGACACAGAGTGCACCCGTATCCCCTCTGCCTTCTGCTGTACACTCCCACCACGGCTGTGGATGGGCATTTTCCTTCTGTGTCCTGGAACGATTTGGCTTCCCAAGTCCTGGCCAGAGAGGTTGCCATAGACCTGAGCTCTGCCTGGGCAGCTGAAAATTTGGAGATGACTGATTCCTACTGCAGGAATGCTGGCGTCCTTCAGGAACTGTGGGGAGTCTTGCCAGAATGCTGTGCCCTGAGGACTGCCACAGTACCCCAAGGACCGCCACAGTGCCCCAGCACCACTGGGCATGGTTCCTGGAGGAAAAGTCATGCCCAAGAGAGCCAGTGTGCTAATTTAAAACAGGACATATGACACGTGACTCTGATAAATCTCTGGGAGGGACAGGAGATGCAGCAAGTGGGGCATTGCACTCTCAAGGTAAAAGGAAGTGATTGGGGAGCAAAGCAGCAGTAAGGGGATTGCAGTCGTGGAAAATGCCAAAATTTGAGCAAAGAAGCTGAAGTTGTTGGTTTGGACATGCTGTCACTCGAGGAGATGAGCAGCAGAGAAGCTAGCATCGTTAATGCATGCATGGGGGTACAGTGCAGCATCAGTGGGGAAGGGGAGGGCTGATGGAAATGCTGAAAATCTTAACCAAAGGCCAGGCTCAGGGTGGCCTGAGCCACCCTGTGAAGTCACTCCCGGGAAATCCCCTCCCTGCCGGCTTAGCGAGATGCAGAAACCTCGTTTATACTGCAATTCCAGAGGTCTGAGTTACCCAAGCACAAAATTTCTGAACGGAGCACATGGGGAAATTGCTTATTCACACTTGAATAACTCAAAAATGGCTGAACCAATTTTACTTAAACTTTCTCCAAGAATTCCCCTTGGAGCCAAGCCATGCCTGGCAAATTTCAGCCCGAAAGGAATTTATTTCAGAATAGGATGAGAAATTGGAGCAGGCAGTGGGGGTGCACGGGCCGGAGGAGGATGCTCCTTACAATCGCGTCGCTCCCCACGTGCTGCAATTAATGAGCCCCCACTGGGCTGGTGCTGCCAGCCGGCCTCTCCCTGGAGCCTCGGGCTCCCTGGTGCCGGCGGCTGCAGCGCCGCAGTCCTGGCTGAGGGGGCTGGGAATTTCAGGGCAGCTCGCTGGCCAGGGAGCCCCGGTGGCTGCCTGCGTTTTGCAGCTGGTGGGCAGCCCGGGGAGCAGCGCTGGCAGGGCTCCGACGCCTGCACAATACGAAATAACTGTGGTAACTGCGTGGTATTTGCTGGCAGAGGCTGGGTCTTTAGTGCCAACCCGCCTGCTTGGGCACGGACTCGGTGCTGAGGACGGCGCTGCTGTGGCCCCCGAGGGACGGGGTGACGGCGTGGCTGGGGGATATGGGTGTCCGTACAAACACGGACAGCACCCAGCCACACAACGTCCCTGCACATGCACCCAGCCCTGATCCCCTCCCCGGCACCTCGGGGTGACGGCTGGAGCTGAATAGGGCTGCAACGAGCACGGTGTTGGCAAGACGTGGACAGCGATGGGCTGAGAGATGAAACGTGGGGCTCTGGGATAGGCAGGGGAGCTTGACCGCAGCACTGACCTGAGTTAGTGATGCTCTGCCTTAGAACAGCCCCCAGCATGCACGGCAAAGCTGCGGTGCCCACGGTGTCCCTGGGAGGCATTCCCGTGCAGACAGGGAGTGGCAGAGATGAAAGGAAAACCTCGAAAAGCAGCAACGGCCATGGAAGGTTCAGAGGACAAACCTCCCAGCCCAGCCCTCTCTCCGTAAGAAATTTCTCACCCAGAGACTCCATCCTGCTGGAGCAAGCGTGACTTTCACTCCCCATTTCCAAACGCAGCCCTGATGTGCCCCGGTGACGGGTCCATGCCGGACAGGCACACGCACGGTGTGTGTCACACCATGGCCCCGCACACGGGTGCACCCATGCACCCTGCCTGCTGCTCCAGCCACCGCCCCTCACCTCCTTTGCATGCGGCAACCTCAGCTGCAATTTCACAAGGAAAGGTGATTAGGGAACAATTATTCCTATTTTCTCAGAAGATCTAAGGGGCATCAAATGAAATTACCCAGCAAGAGTCTAAAAACAAACAGAAGGGAGTACATTCCTCACCGGGCAGCCAGTCCCAGGAGCGCATCGCCACAAGGTAGGTATGGGGACATGTGTTTGAGGGGTGGGAGTAGATGAATGCAAGAAAAAGCCCTGTAAGAGGCCTCCGTTGTCTGCCCACCTGGAGCACAGCTGTGCTGGGGATGTGGGAAGCCGGGTGGGGATTTCCCCGTGTTTCTGGGCTGGATACCATCGTAGTGGGGCTATCATGGCATCAAGTGACATCTCAAACTCCTCTGTCCAAAGGGCTGTACTCGGAGGAGCGATATCTGAGCAGGCACCTGGGTCAGTCCTGCGGCTGCTGGGGGGTCCCGTGTGCCATCCCCAGTGCAAGGGGAGCCCAGTGGGGCCCCGTTCCCAGGGCAGGGAGCACTGCCGGGTGCCAGCTCGCCCAGCCGGTGTGCTCCCCGCCAGACCAGCGCCGGCTCCAGCCTGTCTCCTTCCCAGGCTCCCTGGGCGCTTGCCCCTCCGGGAGCTCCTCCCTGTGCTGCCAGGAGTTTGGCGCTGCCGGCGGGTCGGGGTGGCCGGCAGCACCCGTGCCAGCCCGGCTGGGCCCCAGCAAGGAAGACACCTCCTGCTGCTCATGGTCCCCACTTCAAAACCTTCTCTCGTCCCACCCACATCCACCACCCCTCACCTCTGGCAGCTTCAGGATGCAGTTAAACACTTCAGCACTTAAAATTTCAGGTGCTAATTGCTTAGTAATGAAAACTTTAATCACAGGGCAATTAAAACCTTAAGTAGCTGTGGGAGATCCATTCCACGTCAACAAAAAAAGAGTGCCGTCACTACTCCGGCACCGCCCTGGCACGGTGAGGCACGGCAGGGCCGGGAGAGCCCATCCTGCAGCCCCCACTGCCCCCTGCTCCAGGAATCTGGGGAGCCTCCCCTTCCCACACCGAGCCGGAGGTGGCCGAGGAATGATCAGCTACTGCCGTAAAACTTAAAACCCAGCTAATTTCGGATTAAGTGCCATATGAAAGGGTTTTGTTATTTTAAATCTCCTACTTTCCAAATTCCCAGGATTAAAATTCTCTGCATTTATTTTAACCACATAACATTTGCAGACAAATCACTTCTCCCAGTGCAAAGTTTGAAGCAGGCTTAGCAGATCTAAAGCCCAGCCACAAGCTCCAGGGTGGAATCGCTGGAAGCGGCTGCCAGTGGCCGCCAGCCCCTTTTGCTGGCGTGCGCTTGCAGCAGAGCTCAGCCTCTATTTCTGCAGGGGGAAAGGGCCTGCCAGGTGCTGGAGCCCTGGGAGGCAGCATGAGAAGGAAGGATGGGTGTCATCCTGGCTTCTGGGCTCATTCCTGCACTGGGGATGTGCCCTTGGGAAAATCTGATGAGGCTTGTGTGTTTGCACACCCTGTCCATCTGCTGCAGGGTGTGTGTTGCAACCATGCTGATGTTGTCCAGGTGACACTGTCCACTTCTGCATCAGCCCTGTGTCACCAGGTGCTGACAAATGCCACACAAAAAATAAGTAAAAATCAGGATTTGTGCCTTTCCCCCCCCCTGCTCTGCAGTCCACTGCGGCTGAAAGGGAAAGGAAGGCATCCAGCCTCGCGTGGCTCCGGCTCTGTGGGAGGCAAAGGCTCCAAGGCTGGGGGACGAGGTTTGTCCCCCAGCTGCTGGGAGGTGTGGGAAACATGGGTGCCTGTGGGCAGCAAACTGCCCCCTGCTCTTTATCAAAAGCAGCATCAGTATCTGGCAAATGTCACTCTCCCACGTGCTTCCCAGCTGGGAGGTCCATTTCCTCCTCCCATCGCCCCCTTCCCCTCGCTGCCTCCCAGCCCTGCGGCAGGACAGGGCCGGCAGGATGGGGACGCGCTGGTGAGCGGGTGGCCACGGGACTGGGGGGGCAAGGCAGGGCTGTGAGTTGGTGATGCAGCACCCTCACCCAGCTCACTGCTCTCTCAGGCACCTTTGCTAACCAGGCAATTAGCAGCCTGACCCCATTAGGGACATTTTAGGGGGCTGCAGCTGAAATGCCAGTGCAGAGGCCCTTTGCATGCTCAGTCCTGAGCTGGGGTCAGCTGGGTGCCCGTCTTAGTCACAGGAAACAGATAATCTCCAAACTCAGAGATTTAGGGGCTGAAACCTGCTTTGCGCCACAGCCTGGCCCCATAGAGACATTCCCAAGTGGGGGGTAGTGACCCCCAAATGGGGCGCCAAGATATTTGGGGTTCATGCTGATATTAATAGATGCTGGCACACCTCCTAGCTGCAAAAATCCAAGAGGCCTCTCCTGACCCTGCATGCCCTGCAGAGATGGTTGCTCCTCTGGACTGTGCAGGAATGAGCACCATGTCCTGCTGGGGCTGCCTGGGAACAGCCAGAGGTGATGGTGGCAGTGGGGACAGCAGGGCCACAGCAGGGCCAAGCACAGAGCCTGAACCCCAGCAGGCTCCATCTGCCCACCCCCACTAGGCGCTGTGGGCCAGGGACAGTCCTCAGAGCAGGGCGGCTTTCCTGGATTCTAAGCTGAGGCTTTGGCATTCTCCAGCCTCGGGGCAATGCCTTGGTCCTGCTTCTCATCCCACCTGGAGCATCCCTTGCCCAAAGCCAGCTCCGGATGCTGCGCCTCTCATTGCCATGGCAACCCCCATCCTTGCCGAGTTGCCATGGCTCCCCGGCCCCCAGCCGCAGCCGCATCCTCAGCATCAAGAGGACCCAGTGATTTGGGTCCTTGGGGGCTGTCACCATGGGAGATGCCACACAGGGCTGGGAATGGAGGGAGGAGGGCTGATGGCTTGCTGGCATCTCCATGTCACACTGGGGTTTGGGCTCTGGCATCACTTGGGACCTTGGGAGGCTGGTGAGGACAGGGTCCCCAAGGATCATCACTGATGGCATGGGGATGGCATCACTTTGCGGGCCACCCTCGCACTTCTCAAACCTGCTTCCTTCCAGCCCGGAGTTTCTCTACTTGGCACAGCTGCCACAGCCCCACAGGGCTGTGTTGGTGGGCAAGCACGCGGGTGCTGGAGCCCTCTGGTGTGGCTGCGTGCTGGCAGCATCGACAACGCCAAGCACGCGTGACCACCCTCTTGTCCACTGCCCACTGTCCCCTCGAAACACTGTCCCACCCACTGCAAACACCCCACCAGGCCCTTGGGAGAAACCTCAGCACGGGGCTGCTGTTGTCGCCCTTGCTGCGCCTGGGTTATGGCTGTGCTCGGCAGCAGCACGAGCCCGGCGGGCTTCAGGCCTGGCGTGCTAAATAAACACAGCCACCGTGAGAAAAAGGCAGCCAGGAATAAATAGTCAAATAAAATAACAAGTTGAAGGAATAAACAAAGTGGGGACGTGCCCAGGCATGGCACAAGCCTCCGATGTAGCACTTCCAAGCCGGGCTCTGGCCCAGCCCTGGTGCCTGCAGGTGGTGGAGCCCGGCCCGCTGGCAGCGCCCTGGCCGGCCGCACCCCCACCCCAGTTTCCCCCCGGCTGCAGGAATCCCCTCTCCCCGTCACACCACATTCCTAGGGTGCCCGAGGATGAAGGTGCAAACACCCTGGGAGAGGTGCCAGGCAATTCCTGGCCTGCCCGGGATTTGCATCCGCTGCCCTGGCGCTTGGCTTGGGAGGGATAAGCCCAGGCTTAGCTGTTGCTTCCCCTGGGGCTGGCTGCCAGTTCCTAACCAGTTTTGCCGTAGCCCTTTCCCACACTAACTGGGGTCAAGGGAGCTGTGTGGCCTCCATCCCACCTCTTCCCTCCCAGCACTCAGGAACTTTCATGGTTTAAACAATTTGCTGCAAGGCAGAGAGTGCGGGGGTGGGAAAGGGGCAGTCCTGAGGGCAGGGGTCTGAAGTTGGGCGGGACCATGAGGAGTCCATAGGGGTTGCCTGCAGGCTGCAAAGCTGGGGTGCTGACCCACGGCTGCCTCCTTGGAGCCTGGATGAAGTTTGGGTGGTGGCAGAGAGGGGACCAGATGAGAACCTGCGAGCTCAGTGCTTCCCTGGGAAATCCCACAACACAGGGCCCTGCTGGTAGCAAGGGAGAGAGCAGCTTGGAGGACTCGGGGTGTAACACACTGTCCCCATCACCGCAAACCGCCTTTAAAAGTCTCCGCAGGGCCCTGACACTTCACCTCCCTCCCTCTCCAGCTGGCAGCCAGCGGTGCTCAGCCAGGGAACAAAGGAGCATGGTTTAAAGTAGCCAGTTATTTTAAGAGCCTGCACTGGCAGTGACAAGCGGAAAATAGAAAGAAAACCAGAATAAGCAACAAAAGAGCATTCCCCGATACATACTTTCTCAGCAGTGCTTCCATGCTTTTGGTGTAAAATCTATTGCGGGCAAAAAAATTGGAATAAAAGGAAAATTGCCTCAGAGCCCATCCACAAAACAGCACCTGGGTGTCCTGGCGGGGCAGGATGCCAGCGATGTGGCACTGTGAACAGCCAGGCACTCAGCTGATGGGATTTTGCACATAAACTTCCCATCTTCAGGTTTCCCTTGGCTTTTCAGCCTGAAAGGTTGAGTACAAAACAAATTGCTGGCATGCCACGCTTCACTCCACCAGCCAGGCAGATGGACCTGCTGGGGCCCCAGCACAGCCTGGCTCACCCTGGGAGCCAGCAATGGCAGAGCTGCAGCTTTGGCCTGACCCGGACATCCTTTGTGTCCTCTGGCACAATTCTGCTGAGGTTTCCAAGTGAGCCTTGTTTGATCTCTGCCTCCACATGTCTGGAGGAGCAGCCTGACTTCTCCCTGTGTTGGGATGCTTTCCCATGCTGCTCAGCAGTGAGGCTCCAAGGATTCAGCTAGTTGTAAAGAGATCAATGACATAAGATTCATTGCCCTAAGAGTGCAAAATTCCTAAAAAGAGCCTGTCACAGCACAGCCCTTCCCACAGCACACTGACCAGGATGCTGTACTGGCCATCCTGGCTCCCCTGACATGGGAAATGGCCCTCAAAGCCTGCAGCAGTGTGGGCTTTTCCTAAAAGCATTAGTGTGCACCATTATAGTCAGGAAAACCCAGTGAGGAGGTGTAGAGGAATGTGAGATGTGTTGCTCCAGCAGCCCGTGGGTGACAGGGCCGGCTCAGCGGGCCTGTGGCTGGGTAACCCTGGCGTGACCCTGCCCACCATCTCTGGGTGAGCCTGGTGGGATGGGGAGGAGAAGGGTGGTGAGGGAGGACCTGCCCACCCCACACCAGAATGGAGGAGAAGTCAGGGAAAGCTGACGGGCAGAAAGGTGCACCTGGGACTGTGCTGAGTCCCAAAATGTCCCCAGGCTGAGAGCTGGTGATCCTGGCACAGGAGGGGATCTGCTGTCCTTTGGCAGGGGGTGCAGAGTGGGGAAGGTTGCCCCAGTTCAGATGGCCCAGAGGTGGGGGACAGGTGTGGTCCCCAAATCAGTTGCACCACATCAAAAAGCAGCAGTTCTTGACCCAGCCAGGTACTGCTTTGTCCCCTGCAATGGGTGCCCATGATGCTGTGGCACATCTCTGTAATCCACAGAGCAGTATGTTTTTTTCTCTTCTAACTGCTTACTAACTCCAGAACACCATGGAAAACCACTCCAGTACAGCTGCTGGGATGCCAGGTGGAACACCCCTGCTTACTCCTTGCTGGAGTCCCAAATGGCCCCCACATCATGCCCAGCACCATCTTCACCTGCAGCAGGTATGGCAGCACATAGGGTGGACTAATGGGGAACGGGGACAGGGACCAGGGATAGGACATTGACTTCATCCCTCTCCCGTGGCACCCACACAGACCTCCAGATTGCGCCCTAAGGGATGGTCAGACTGGAGGGGTGTTGAGTGTAGCCCCCACTTGCAGTGTTTGGGTCAGGGACCCCCAGAGTGTCAGGCTCTCCCTCAGCCAGGGGCTGGGCAGGTGCAGCCATGGGTGCCCCACATCCCCCCAGGTTCCTGGCCTCCAGCAGAGCATCTGGGGGGAGGTCAGGCAGTTTCTTCGTTCTCTCCCCCCTCCCTTTCTAAGATGAAGAATTTAATTTTAGTTTTTACAGCTCCTCCTAGGTGGATAAATCCCTTCCTGGCGAGTCCAAGCCCTGGAAAATCTTGTGAATCTAACGCTGGCCCTTCTGGCAGTCACTGCAGCAATTCCTGTTTCTCTCCAGCCGCACTCTGTAAAGTTTTATAGTTTCCTGGTTGTAGCTGCAAGGCCCCAGCCGTGCCGAGGAGGGTGGCGGGGGGAGGGCCCAGCGCTCAGGAACTCGAGGCCAGGGAGGCGAAGCAGGGAACCACAGCCTGGTGGGATGTGCCACGGAGCTGCCAGGTCCCTTTGTGGGCTCATCCAGGCAGGAATGTTCTGTGCAGAGGGTGGCACAGTCCTGCACCTGGGGATGAGGTCCATCACAGGTCTCATCCCATCCCAGCGTGGGTCTGGGCCAGCCCTGCCTCTGCGCTGTGGGGTGGTGGTGGGAAGATGCCGCTGTCACCCAGCATGGGGAACGTGCGTGGGGAGTGGGCAGAGCTGCTGGCATCACAGCCCTGCTGGGTGCGAGCAGGGCCCCACCACGAAACCTGGTGCTCCTCCCTAATGAGAATCAGCTTTGTATCTGCTTTATATCAGCACAGCACTGCTCCAGCCCTAGGGAACAAAGAACCTGGAGAGCAAGCAGTGCCATGGTACAGCCCATCACCTTGTTCATCGCCATTGGCCATATGCATGTCCTCAGAGGGTAATGTGGCACCTTCACAGGCTGGAAACCAAGGCACAGAGGTGCTGCTTTGGCTGGGACCAGCTTCATCCGAGTGCAGGACATGGCACTTCACTGACCAAGTGACCATAGAGGCCTCTCTGCTTGCTCCCTGTACCTCTGGCTTTGCAGTGACAGCAGTGCTCCCCAGGTGATCCACTCCCCATGGTGATCCACTCTCCTGGGAGCCTTGGGCACCCGTGCACAGAATGGATAAAGCCTCGTATCACCAAATCTCTTGATTTTCTTTCTGATCCTTACCTGTGTTTGGCAACTCCTGATGGAAAATCTGACCCCCAGAAATGTCGACAATGAGGGGATGGATCTGGTGGCTGTGGGAGTCAGAGACAAGTCCCTGCTAAATGCACCATCGTGGCTAAAAGTCCTGGCTGATGTTAGGCTTTATTAGGGAAGCTGTGAGAGAGTGAGTGCCAACATTGTAATGCCATCAGCTCTGTTAATACTTACGCTCTGCCTCTGAGTGCCAAAGTCACCATGCTCAGCTCCGGCTGCTCTGTTGCCAAAGGGATACATTAAAAACAGCCCAGAGAGAGGCAGGGAGTGTCACAGGCCGGAAGGTGATTTCTGGGAAAAAAGAAAGAGAGGAAAGAGAGGAGTGAAAGGGATGTGGCAGTGGTACGCAGCCCCCTGCACCAGCCCAGTGGTCTGCCACTGGGTCTCGTGGGACTGCAAGGCATCACCGGAGCCAGGAGATTGTGACTGGGATGGGGATGGATGGGTGGGAAACAGTGTTTCCACTGCTGACCCTGCAGTGGGTCTTTCCCACATATTCCCCAGTCACCCAGCAGCCACGGAGAAGAGAATGCCTGTGGACGGCGGGGCACCCATGGGTGCTGGGGTGGGTTGTAGGACAAGTGGGACTTAGGGGACGGTGATCCTCTTGAGTGAGTGCCACACGGGCAGATCTCTCCCTGTCTTCCTCCTTGTCCCAGCAGCCAGGCCGGGACGTCCCCTTCCCCTCCGCCACATCACTGGAGGACATCACGGGTCACCGAGCAGCAGAGAGACCTGTCTAACCCTTCACACCCTTCCCAGAAACAAGGGGCCGGGGGGAGGCGGTGAGGGGGGCTGTAAACTCTGCATTACCACTAATTAAGCACTTGGCTGTCACCGAGGCTTCCCAACACGCCTCTTTCCCTGACACTTTTACTGTTTGGGGAAATGGTGTCTCGGGCCTTTGATGAACTCGCTATGAAGTTGAAAGGAGCTCGTGGCGCAGTGCCAGGGCCCATCGCAATTGTCTCTCGGGCTGGGGATGGGAAATGACCCATTTATAAAAAGTGAGGTGATAAATTAGACCTGGGAAATGGGAGCCACCGGCTGTGGAAAAAAGGCAGGATGGGCCAGACTGGCTGTCGGGCGCCCCAGCCTGTCCCCAACCCCGGTGCAGGTACACCCAGGCTGGGGCGAACCCAAGGGGTGACAAACCTTGTCCTGCTGGTGATGCCGACCTGGCATGTGCTCTCTGCTGCGGTGGGAGCACGTGCTAGTGGAAAAGGGAACTGGCACTGGGCGGGACACTGTGCAGAGGAGGACTCCTGGAGGTTTATTTATAATAGGGTATTTTTGGGGTGAAGCAAATTCAAAAGCTGGGAATCCAGGGCAGGGGCAAAGAGGAAAACACCCAGCTCCCAGGCTGTCAGGAGGAGAAAACACAGTCTGTGTCCCACCATGAAGCCAGCTCATGGCTGGGGCTGAGGCACGGCCCCACATGCTTTGCCTGGGGAATATGCAGTTGAGAGGGCTATGGAGTCCCCACGTGCATTGCTCCAAGTGCCACCAGGACACAGGGCCTGGCTGGGGCGCAGGTGATAGTGAGTGTGTGGCCATGCATCCCTGCTGTCCCCATGTGGGGACCCCACACACCCTGCCAGCATAGACCCTCCTGTTACAAGGGGCCAAGTCCTTGGGTCCGGGTGGGCCATGAGGGCCAGCTCCTCCTGGGGTGCAGAAGCCCTACAAATCTATTTCATGCAACACGGGCCAGGGCTGTGGGGGTCTCACAAGCGCTCCATGTCCTGAGCAACTGGAGGTGTGACCATGCTGATGACTGAGTTCAGGAACTGTCACCCACAGCTACATCATCATCCATCTTCTGAGTTCTCCCTGTCCCCTGTGTCTGCCCCTCGCCCCACCTCCTTTGTGCCATGCCTCAGCTGTGAGCTGGAATAGCAGCCAAGGGGCTGCACCACAGCATCATTCCAGGTCAGCTCAGAGCAGCTTCATGGAGGGCAGCTGTTTTTCCATGACTGGTGCTTGACCCCAGAGAGCTGGGGCTGCGGGCAGGCAGCAGGAGCCATCCCTTTGCCTGTCCCTGTCCTCCAGACTGGGGCGAGGCTGGGGGATTCTCCCCTCCTCAGGGCAGGCTCCAGCAGTCCCTGTGGGGCAGGGGGACACCAGCTCTCTCCTTGCATCAGCAGGTTGCAATGGGCTCTGTCGGCAAGTCCACAGGGTGAGAGCCTGCCAGAAGGCTAATTAATGACTGCCAATTAGCACTGGTGAGGCCTGGCCGGCGGCTGGGAGCCGGATGCAGCAGGTGATGGGATTTTCTGTGCAGTTGAAGGGGGACTCTCTGGGTTTCACACATACAATTCAGTTGCCTGTTTGCTGGCCGTGGATGGCGAGAGGCTCAACTGCACACAGACACAGCAACGGCTGCATGGGCTGGGATGGCTGCTGAGAGGCTGTGGAGGGTGGCTTGGTCAGGGATGCAAAACCCCAGCTCCCAGAGATGCTGCTTCTCAGCCTTCCTTGGGCTTTGCCTCCCACTGCAGCACAGGCACCCACCAGGATCTCACCCCTTCTCCAGGGCAATGCAGGAGAAGCCCTTGGCATTGCCCTCCCTTTGGCGTCACACATCCCTGCACAACTCTGGGGGAGAGCTGGGAGAGATGCCTCTGCCTATGATGAGCTCCTGAGCCAGTTGGGAAGGCTGGAGGTCCCTGCTGCCATAGGAGACAGCACCTGTATCCCATCCTATACACCCCTTAACCCCCTCTATCTGCCTTTTATGACTTTCTGTTGTGCTCCTGCTCTTTACCCCACGTTTTCATGGCTGCTGTACCACAACAATCCCTATATATTTGAGCCTTGATTATTTCTAACACTATATATGAATGTGTGTGAGTACATGTATACATATATATTCATCTTATCCTCCCCGCATTGTGTTTCTCATTAATTATTCACATCTCATGAAATAGGAATGAAAAGAGATTGCATGATGCTGGCTGGAGTCTCGCAGGAGGGAAATCAGCCCAAAGATTTCCCACAGCCACTGCTGGGCTCAGGCATGAAACCTTTTGCCTCAGGGCACAGGGCACCTGGTGTCAGTGTTCCCTCTTGAGGACCCAGGGAAAGGGAGCCTGACTGAAGTGAGGCTGCAGGAAGCCCCTCAGCTGCATGGAAGGGGTGACAGAGAGGTCTCCCAGCCTCGGCAAGTTCCTGCCATGGTGCAAGACCTGCTCCAGCCCTGGTCACTGGGTTTCATTCCGTGGTTTTGACTGAAAGAAATCCCTTCCCTTCAGCATGTGCTGACTGCAAGGGAGTCACATCCTAACCTCCTCTGTGACAGAAAAATAGGCTGGGGCCTGCCTCAACCTCCCACTCAAAGGCAGTTTCCCATATTCCTGAGCCCTGTCCAACTTTTCCGCATCCTTTATCAAGCCAGGATGCAGCCCTCAGTCCTTGCCTCACCCGCTGTACACAGAGCTGGACTCATCTTTCTCCTCTTTCCACCGTTTCTCCTTGGACAGTCACATCCTGGCCAGCACACGGGCACTGAGCCCTGGGGTCGCTGCTCTGCACGAACGGGAACCTCTGCTCCTGCTCCACCCAAACAGCACTTGCTTTCTAAAATAGCTCTTTTCTTCCCACCCCTCTCCCTTGCTATTTAAATATCTGCTTCATATACTTGATCTATTCTGTTTTTAAGAGGTTATCAGGAAGAGAGGGCTAAAAAAGGTCCCTTGTTGTCCCCTTTTAGCCTCTCTCCACACTGCCCTGTGCCCATCACCCTCACCCTCTGCTCCTTCACATGCTGGCAAAGCCGTTTATTTAGGCAATGGTACTGCAATATTTCCAGTGCTTTGCTCCGTGCTCTCTGCCCATTGTAATCTTTCCTTTGCTCTTTTGACCATCAGCATATATTGAATAAGAGCTGTTAATTGAGCTGTCTGCATTGACATGTTGGGCTTGTACTTAGTGGCTATAATTAATTTAGGACAATATATGTGAATTATCTTGATTAGTCTATCCAAGATGCATCATCTCGCACAGGCCCATGGTGAATGTCATATATCTTCGTGCAATCCTTTCCCACAGCAGCAAAGTCCTTCAGCCTTAACTAACCTAAATATGTCACGTTTTTGCTAACACGCTGCCTTCTCCACATCATTAATGAGCGTAATAAACCACACTGATGCTAACGCTCAGCAGCCTGCCTGGCCCTCTGCTAACCTCCTGCCACAGGGAGTAGTGGCTGTTCACACAGCCTGGAGGTAGAAATCAGGACCTGGTGAGGTGAAGATGCCTGGATTCCTGGACACACGCTGGGGTGAGGGGTGGCTTTGTGCAGTGGGTGCTGCCGAGGGCTTTTGCTCCTCCCCACCGGGTTGGCCAACAGAAAAATCAGCCCATGAGAGGTCCAGCCAGGTCTCCTCTGAGGACTGTGCTCTAGCTGGCACACAGAGCTTGGGATGTATGGTCATGTTTGCATTTCTTTGGTGTCTTTTTCTAGGGGCGAGGGAAGTGTCTGCCAGCTTTCCACAACTGAGGAAATACAAGGGTGCATCTGCTCAGCTCTGCTTCTGCCAGCTTCCCCACTCGCTCTGCCTCTTCACAGCCACATTTTGGCCATATCCTTTCTCACCCATTGCTTGGCCCCTGCAGAGAGCTCTTCTCAGGGTTCTCCTGGAAGTGCTCAACGATGTTGGAACCTGTTTTCAGGCATGGCAGGCAATCCCCCACTCCTGCGGGAATGCTGGTATGCCTCTGGAGCCGCCACTGGTAGGACGAGTTATGCTTATGGGGACGTGTAGTGGCTCGACCTGGAGAAGGGCTGGTGCTGGCTCCGGGGCAGGCCCTTTTTTAGAAGCGGTGTTCATCACCGCCGAGACCTCCTTTGATAGTTGCACTACAAACAAACACGCAAACAAACCAGCCAGCCCTTCAGATATCACTCGGGCAGAACAATACAATTACAGGGCTCAGGTTTCCAGCATCAACCTCACCCTGGTGCTTTGGAGAGCTCTGAAACCAGCAAATGCTTAACTCTGCATCCATTTGCAGGTTGCTTGGAATTTCCCAAGCGCTGCAGAGGTGTTTACCCAGTGCAACAGCGCACCGAGATGGAGGAAATTCGGCGGCCCTGGCGATGTCTGATCCCAAGGCAGCAGGGAGATGGGGCACACACACCTCGCACGCCAGCAGCCTGACCTTGCCCAAGCAACCGCACGCTGCAGGATCCTGTTTGGGACAGACTGAGCAAGATGGGAGAGATGTTTAGGCTAAGTCCTTGGTATTTAGCCATTGGAATTTAACCCCTCTGGTTCTGATTATGGCTCTAGAAGTTCAGTTTCCATCACAGACCACCAGTTTTGGCCACTTAAGAGCAGTCGGTATCACCTCTGACCCCCCGGCAAGCTTTATTGCTGCAGCTCGCAAGGAAGCAGCCGCATCGGCTGCCTCGTAAAGCTCAGGGCCGCCGAGGGCTGGTCCCGGCAAATAAACCCCTCACAGATCCCCTCCCCCGCCGTGTGCTCCCTGGGGTCCCCCAGGGCCACCCAGCATCACCGGCCCCATCGCAGGATTCCCTGCGGGCGCGTGGGAGAGGGCAAGGCCGGGGACAGGCAGATCAGTGCCACTCTGATCTGGTGGCTGGTCCCTAGGGGAGGCTCCCACAGAGACGAGGTGTCCGTATGGGGACACCCCTCACTGGCATGGAGCTGAGTGGCATTTTCTCAGCACAGCTTTGGTTCAGCCATGAGTTGGTGCAGTGCCATTCCTGCCCCACGAGTGCTTCGACTGCAGCCAGGCGCAAGCTCTCCTGTGTCTCCTGAGCAATCACCGCACGAGGACTTTGCAGCCCTCCTCCTGCTCTCCCCAGCCTCGGCTGAATTACTGACACCCAGCAGAGTCAGGAGGGAGCTCAGAGGTATCACACCCCTTCCCTGCTTTGGGAGACCTCCTTGCAGCCTTGCTGGGGACACGTGGACAGGGGAGGGGAGCAGCTCCGTTCCACGGAGTCTCCGTCCCCATTGCCTGGCAGGCTGGGGAGCAGGAAGGTGGCCCCGAGGGGTCCCTATCCCCACTGGGGTCTATCCTCCTCATTGTGAGCCCACTCTTATTGCCATCATCCCATCTCCTTCTCTCCTCAGAGCTTCTCCCGGGCACACACGGTCCCATGGGCTGCCTGTGCTCACCAGGGCCCTCAGCTCCGTAGCCTGTCCCAAGGGCTCAGCTCAGGGATTTCTCCTGCTGGCCTGGGACTTTGGAGGACATCACAGCCAGAGCCCACCCTGCTCCCAGCACATGAGCCTCCTCTGCACCCTGATGCTCCCAGCTGTGTCTGCTCCTCCTGCCCTGAGGGCCAGGGACTGGCACTGGTGGCACCTTGGGTCCCATGTCCTTTGCCCTGGCTGCAACACTGTTGGGGATTCTCATCCAGACAAGCTGAAGGAAAACCTTCAGGAGGTTTCCTCCTTTTGTGTGGTGAGCCAAGGCTTGAGATTTGTTTTGGAAACTCTCCCAGGGGAGTCTTTTTGGCTTGAATTTTTTTTTCCCTTAGAAGGATGAAGTGTGCCCAGTTGGGTTCCCTGGCCCTGCCTGAAGAAGCTTTGGGTTTATGCTGGGATGGTGAGTGAAGTTTGTGGAAACAAAACTGCATGTCCAGGCTGGCATGCAGGTCCCCTCCAAGGTGACACAGTGCCATACACAACCAACATCCTTCAGGAGAGCTGAGTCTCACACTGCTGACATGCACAACAACCAAACACATGGGTATTTCCATTAAGAAAAGTTAGTCTTCTAGGTTTTCCCATGCCTCAAAAAACACCACAGAAGGGGCACCCACCCACCCTGGAGATGGTGCCCAGTGTCAAACCACCACCTGCTCCCCAGGACCCAATGCTGCACTAAAGAGGGTGTGAGCCCTGACCTGCGGCATCAGCCACCCCTACCTCACTGAAGCAAGGAAGCTGCATCTCTCCCCTCATGAGAATGAGGGGATGGAGGCACCCCAGGGTGCTTGTGGAAGGAGGCAGACCCAGCAGCTGCTACCCCAACAGGGCTCAGGGCCCCAAGGGCCCCTCAGGATGCTGTCAGTGCCAGGGCTGCATCCTCCATCCTCATCTCATGGCTTGCTAGGAAGAAGGATATTTTGGCAGGACGGGTGGCTTTTCAGGGGGGAAAAGAGACGATTTAGACTGAGCTGGATCTTCCCACCTCCTGACTGCTGAGTGTACGCATCAGGGAAGTGCGGGGGCACTGCTGGCCCTGGGGATGCTCTCCCCAGGGACACAACGCTGACGCTGATACTTGAGACACTTCAAACGGTACCAGCCAAAGCCCCCGAGAGCAGACTGACAGCAGAGCTGCTGGCGCCATCCCCAGACGGGCTCCTCGGGTCCGAGGAGGGCTGCGAGTGCTCGCCTCTCTATTTACATTACCAGGAATGCACAAAACAGGGGGGCGCAGGCTGGGGAGGGGGGTATTGGCTGATTGTTCCCAGGATCCCCTTGTCAGAAACCCTCCCTGCTCTGTTAGTGTCTCTTGATATATGGCTTGCATTAGGGGATGAAAGTGAGGCATAGCTTGGGGTTTTGGCACGACAAACCCCATTAAACTCTCTCTGGGAAAATGAGTCCAAAAAGTGTTTTGGGGGGGTTGAGTCAGTAACAGAGCTGTGAGCAGCATTTATCCGCACCTCCGGCAGCCTGGCCAGGGCAGGGTGGGTGCTGCGGGGGGCTAGCGAGCAGCTACAGCACCCCTCTTCACCCGCCCCCTCCCACTGTCATGCCGGGGACCTGGGAGTGCTCAGACACAGGGCAACCAGCCCCAGCCCTTCCATGGTACTGATACCATGTCCAGGAACCCCTCTGCCACCTGGAAATTTTGGGGTGGGTGGAGGAGTCACAGGGTTGGGAGTCTTCCATGCTCTCCCAAAGCTGTTTTTGGGGAGCAGATGGAGACAGGATCCTTCCTCACCATGGGAGCCTGACTTGGGGGGTCACCCCATACCTCCTCCCTAGTGTGCTCAATTGGCAGTGGGATGCACCTTCCTTGCACCACACATCCTTGGCTGCTTTTCATTTCCCCAGGGACAGCAGGACAGCCTCACTCAGGTGTGCCACCGGCTTTGTCCTCCACTGCTTGGAGGTCAGGCAGAGCAGGAGAGAGCCGTGCTGGAAGAACACAGTGGGAGCTCTTTGGGCCTGGGTTACTGCTGGGTAAACCCTCTTCTCTCTCCCTGGCACCAGGCAATCAAAGACAGGCAGGAGGAGGGAGGGTCAGCGCAACCCTGAGTCCCCAGCCCCTCTGTCTGTAGTTCCCAGCCAGAGGGGGCCAGGCAGAACAGCCACCTGCCTGCACCCCCAGCCCCACAAAGGCCACTCTGCAGGTGATCTGCTCCAGGGCAAGGAGAGGGGGCTGCCGAAAACTTTCCGTCACCCCGTGAGGGGGCAGGGAAATACCTGCAGAGGCTGAGGCAGGAGTCAAAGCAGCAGTGGGGATGACTAAACACAGGTGAAAGGAAAATTGCTCCCAGTCAGAGAAGGCAATCCTCTCCAAACCCAGCCCAAACTGCCCTCTCTTCCCTGTTTGCATGATGTTTCCTGCTCTCTGTGATGAGAGGCCATGTGAATCCATAAGTGCCAGTTGTGCAGCAGCAAGAACATGTCAGATGCCAAGAGCAATGCAATAAAAAGGGTGGGAAGAGGGACAGCGTGGGCACTGTTTGCCTGCCTGCCCCCTGCCTCCCACCAGCCATTCTCTCACTGTACTGTATTTGCCCCTTGTTTCCCTATAAAGGAATCAGGAATTTGCTGGGGACCAGCAAATGCAAATGCAGAGCATCACAAACACCTCTGGCTGCTACCCGTGTTGGGCTCCTGAGGCCCCTAGCTGGGCAAAAGGGCAGGGATCCCAGCCCCAGTGTCTGCCATGCTCCATGGGTCTGGGAACAGCATCCCAGGACAGATGGCACAAAAGCACCAGGGGACTGCAAGTGACACTCAGGTCACTATCCTCCAGGACATCCAGCCTGGCTTCCCTGGCCTGTCAGCCCTACCTAGTGCTGATGCCCAGTGCTCCCTCAGCATCCCTCAGTGGGGTAATGCTCATGGGTGCTCGTGGCACACTCTGCTCAGGCCTTGGAGGGGAGGGGGTGGCCATCAGGAATGAGAAGCAAGGCCCTGGAAGATGTCCAGCTCTCTTTTAATTAACCTGAACAAGCCAGAGCTTAAGTTTCCGAGGCAAGCCGAAGTCTCCCTGTTAGGAAAAACCTGCAGTACCTGGCAGTAATTTAATAACTCTCATTTCGAGCTTTCTAATAGCAGCGCTGTGGAACGGCTCCAAACCCACTGGTCTCCCTGCCTTTCCGCAATCAAGTTACCTTTATTGCTTTATAGCAATATTAACAGAGATACCAGTGTTAATGCCTCACCTCAAACTCAGCTGGCAGGAGCCTGGCACGGCCGAGAGGAAACCCGGCGGCGCGTGGTGGGGCCGGGCAGGCTGGCTTCCGGCACCGCTCCAGCACCCACTCCTAGCCCAGGGAGCAGTCCCTGTGCTCCAGGCCCCAGTGCCAGGCATGTGGCAGGGTGAGCTGTCACCCCTGGGATGAGGTCTGGCTCAGGGGTGCCCTGGGAGGAAGGATGCCAGTTCTCAGAAATTGTACACACCACCACCCTGGGATCCGGCCTTTTTTGGGGAGGTGTTTGCATCGCTGCAGGGGTACAGGATTAAGTCCTTTCCCAGCCACCAAAGGGGCTGCCAGGATCCATGGGGAATGTGGCAGCAGCCTCTGGCACCTCTGCTCCAGCAGACTTGTCCCTTTCAGCACAGCAGGAGTTAGGGTGTCCTGTGTGGCAGGGACTGCCTGCCTGCCCACCCCCTGCCCCTGCAGGGCTGCAATTTGCTCAGTTGCACTAACCTAGAGGAGGGGCTCCAAGGCTTGAGGTGCTTCAGAAATACTCCTCCCTCCCAAGGAGGGCAGAATGACTTTCACCTTTGAACCCACAAGCAGAAGAGGGATAGGAAGACCACATAGGAGACAAACCCCTCCTTCATTTCAAGCCCAAATCATGCTGTTCCACAAGGAACACCCCATCACACAGCCAGGGGCATGTCAGCTGTTTATAGGAGCCCCACCCATCCATCACTCACAGGTGTCCCTCCATGGGACTTTCCCTGGCTGTGATCTCCCCCAGCTGAACCCTGTCACCCAGCATCTGATGCTTTAGAGGGGTTCCCCGGTTCTCCTGCAGGTTTGTGATACAACTGTGGTGCTTCAAGAGCAGGTTTGAAGGATTTGATTCCTCCCTGCTGGCTGCACATCGCAGAGAAAGCTTGTCTTAAGGCACAGCCCTGACTAGGGGTACCACACAGGGATGTGAGGGTTGTCACTTTGCCCTCCCTGGGCTCCCCTAGCCAGTCTGGGCAGCAAGGGCCAGACTTGTCACTGCTGCCATGAGCACCAAGTGGCAGTGAGGAAGAGGAAGGGCTGAAGAAGCACTTGGTGTGTGCCATCGTGCGGGGGGCATGAACGCCCCTGTGGTGACCTGTTTTTGGTTCCTAGTAGACAGCCCCATGGTGGTGGCAGCACCACATCCCAGGGCCAAGCAGGGCTGTATAAAAGCCCCTGGCCGTGGCCGGCCACCAGCGTGGGAGCTGACAAAGCAGCACTGTTCCAGTTTATGGGATTGGAAACAGCTGCTGGTGGGGCACAGATAACCTGACATGGCAGGGACAGGAGGGGCTGCTGGAGGGGACAGGCTGACACAGAGCACGCCCTGTTGGGGCTTGCCCAAACCTTACTGGTCCCCACTGGTTTTGGCTGGGAGCCGGGCTGGGGCAGTGGGCTCTCCAGGGACTGGTGTGCTTTCCTTGAGCATCTCCCGCTTGGACAGAAGGTTTCTCCCCAAGCCGGGAAGCGGAGCCGAGTGTCAGTTTGTGTGCGGAGCCACTGCTAATACCTTCTTTGCTATTTTTAGCTCAGCAGCCTCGTGCTGTTGGTTTCAGCGTATTTTTTTTTCCTCCCAGTAAATTCCAAATCTTTTTCCTCTTTCACCTTCTATTCCGGGATGCTGCCTGTACCATTCGGCTTTGATCTGCACTGATGCCAAGTGTGTTTTGAAACTCTAAGTATAGCACATCCCTTGAATTTCTCTTATCTAGCAAAGCAGTAATATCCTCAAAGAGCACCAGCAAGCTGGTTAAAAACCTGACATCGCACGGCTCAGTCCACACCAGCTACTCCTCAGCCTGGTTCCCAGGCATCCTCCCCTCCAGAGTGCTCTGCAGGCTTGTGACCCGGGCTGTGCTTTGCTGCTGGTGTCTCGAAGTCGCTGTCAATCTTATTTTGCAGCTCAGAGACTGAAAAGGGCAGCTAGGAGCAAAGAGGGCCACTATTTCTTTTTCTTTTTTATTTCTTTCCCCCCAAAGATGCCTGAATGCAGCCTTGAATTTTGCATATGTAAAATGATTGTAGATGTAAATAATAATAATATTTTAGGCTTCAAAATAACCAATTTTCCAGTGTAGGCAGGTAACTAGGAGGCCAAATGCAGTCGTTTGTGACTGGCAGTGGATTGCAAGGGCAAAGATCTGAAGGCTGCTCTTAAATCCGTCCCCAAAATGTCTGGTGCTCTATACACACACACTGTAACAAATTAATGTCAGATGCTGCACTTGGTATAATTAGACAGGATTTAGAGTGGCAGAGCCAGCAAATTGCTACGATTTATGTGAAGCCCCTACCCCAGGGTCTGCACCCACCGCTGCTTCGTCATCACTGAAAATACATTCATCAGTTGAAGGACACAGCCCCTGGGTTGCTTTGCACAACTTGGCCCCCAGTTTGGCCCCTGGATGGATCCCTGAGGTCAGCATCCTTGGGATGCCCTTTGGGGTGCAGGGTATCAGTAGGAGCCCACAGTGCTGACAAACTGCATAAGCCACAAAGGACACCTACCAGAAGGACACCAGAGCCAGAGTGCCGGGAAGCACCAATCTGCTTGGTAAATCTTCTTCTGCCTTTCCCCAGCACGGAGTATGAATTAAAAAGAAAAGGTTAGAAAAAAGGAAAAGCGCTTTCATTCCCTAGTTGTTATTAAGAGATAAACTCAATCGGGTTTAACTGACTAAGCCAAGCTCTGGCAGCGGCGGCGCGTGAGCGGCGCGGGTCTGCTCCAAAGTGGAACCAGCTCCCAGCCCCACACTTCAGGAAACATCTCATCCAGCGAACCTCGTATTTTTCCCACAAACTCCCCTCGAGCTGTAAAGCACATCTGGATAATTTTAGGCAGAAAGGGATTTTCCCAGAAAGTTGCAGGGGGAGGCGAGGGACTGGTTATATTTGGAAACCTCTTTCAAGCACGGAGACCCCGTTGCGGCGGCAGCATCATGGAGCGATGCTGAGCGGCGTGGTGGCGAGGGCGGCTGTTGCACCGGTGTGGAGAAATATCTGGCAGCAATTTGTGGCCACGGGTGGGTTTTTCTCCTTGCAGCTGAGTTTTGGAGTGTGCTTCTGCCTGTACTCCCTCAGCTGCCCTGGGATGAAGCAGGGACCTGCTGAAATCCTCCGGAGATTTGGTCCACTGGCTCCGGGGCAGCTCCGGACATGGCACTGCTCAAAAGCAACGGAAAGGCAACAAAAAAAAGGCATTTTGAATAGACAAAGTGCCCCAACTGCCTCAGGGCCCAGTCAAGCGTTGCTCGGAGGGGCCGGTGATGAGGGTATGAGGAGGCAGCTCATCAAGCCCTTATTAGCACAGGAACTGCCGAGTGCAAATTAACGCGCCAGACTCCGTCTTGTCCCAGCCGTACGGAGAGCGCCGCGTGCGCAGCCACGCTGAGCAGTTTAATCAACTCAGAAAGCAATTTGTTCTCTCTCTCTTTATAACCTTGACAAGCTAGCGGGTTATTTTTAAGCACACCAGCAAAGGCAAAGGCAATTCCCGGCCGGTTGGCAGCTGGCTGGCAAACCACCACGCTGGGCAGGTGAGCAGCCCCCTGCCAGCTCCACTGCAGAGCAGGGAAAACCTTTCATCCACCCACCCCCAGGGCAGGGGCACTCTGCCACGGGCACAGGCCATCACTTTGGAGCAAGGCAACACCCCGATGCTGCTGATCTGGGGACACACGTGTGCCCTGTTTGCTGTGCGCTGTGCTGTGGAGAAGGTCAGAGAAGCCAAGACAGGTGCGGGGCTCAGGAACTGAGTGAGAACAACTCAGGAATGATGATGCCCCAGAGGACGGATGGGTAACGGAGGGGAACTGTGTTGTTGTGGCATTGCTTGCCCTGCCCTGTAATTTCTTCCCCTGGAGAGGGCTGTCCCGGGAAGGGAGGATGGAGGAGATGGTGTGTTGGGATGGCAGACCCACTGCCACACGCACCCTGACACCCAGCCTGTTCCTTCACCTCTTACCATCTCCCAGTGAAGGAAAGCAGATGTTTTGCAGGCACAGTGCCTGCTGTGCAGCACACCCAAGGTCACCCAGGCACTGGTGTCAGGGCACCAGCCTGGATTTTGGCCAGGGCAGCCCTCGCCCTCCCTGCTGCAGCATCCCTCCTGCCCACTGCAGTACTGGCTGGGTTTGTCCTGTGGGGAGCCTCCTTTCTTCCAGAGGCCAACTGGACCACTGCGGTGGGAGATATGGGACCTGGAAACCTGAGAGTAGGCGCAGCTGCCTCTGTCTGCTCCGTGTCCTCAGGGCACTGGGCGGTGTTTGCTTTGGCCTGTGCTGCCCCAGCAGCTGCTCAGATGTGCTGGTGATAACACGATTAGCAGTAAATTGGTTAATGCTTTCCCAGCGAGCAGGATGCACAGGGTGCAGAGGCCACCTCCCTGCCACGACCACCACGGTCCTCTCAGACCCAGAGGTGCTGGGCACTCCTGGGGACAATGCTGCCATGCTGGTCCCCCTCACCTGGGAACCGGGGAGGGCCTGGGGAGCAAGATTCCTGCCCCAGCAATGATATGGTTCAGCGCCTGCACTTCCAGCTGATTTAAAGCAATGTCCAAGTTTATAGAGAATTAGTGAGACTAAGGAACATTATTTTTCTTTATTAGGTTAAAGGGTAAGCAAATACAATCAATCTTGTCATGTATCACAAGATGTCAGCAACTTCCCACCTCAGCCAGAAAATTACCGGCTCCTCAGTGGATTGTGGAATTACATTCATAACCGCAGAAAACAAATATATACATGTATATTTTAATGAAAACACTGAAGGTCGCTACCTCACATCATCATCACAAATAGGTTACTGCTGAGCTAATTTAATCAACAACAAAATCCAGGCTGCAGAGGAACCCCCACGTGGAGGAAGATGCAGCCTTGAGATGAAGGTGTTGGTGAAGGGATCCGCATGGGATGGATCTGGCAAACATGACCCCAAGCCCCAGGCTGGGCTGGTGTCCACAGGGGCTTGCTACCCCAGCCCCCAGCCCTGACCCAGACGAGTGCAACCACGGTGCTGTGTTCTGCCCTGTGTTTTAATGATGCTCTACCCCATGTTTTAGCCATGGGGACATTTTGCAACGTCCGTGTTCTGGCTCAGTTTGGCTTCTTCATTTAACAGCTTCCTAATTCAATTGCACTCACCTCCATCCTTCCCTCACCATTCCTGGTTCAGATAACCTTGCTGAACTCCTCTTGGAGATTAACCAGCGGGAGGGAGCCCATTAGCTGGTCCGAGCTTCAGAGCTGCTAATCAAATCTAATGAATTAACCAAGAGGGTGTTGATTTCCAATGTGAGCATTCAGGAGGAGGGACAAGATCTGTCCTTCCCTCTGCCCCATCTCCTGCATCCCACTGCAGTCCCCTGCTCTGACAGTGCAGGATGCTGCCCTCTCCCCTTGCTCCATCCACAGTCCCACCTGGCTTGAGGCCAGCCAGGAGCGAGGTAAGAGGAAAGCCCTTTTGAGCTGGGAAGACACAAATAATCATTGTAATAACGACTGGTAGGACTCTGAGCTGCCTGCCAAGATCACGAGCTGCTCAGGCAGCCCGAAGAGCAGCGAGGCTGGAAGTCACCTGGCAGGCACGGGGCTGTCCGCAGCGGTGGCGGGGCAGAGGGCAGGGGATGCGGAGGGGCGAGGAGGAGCGGGGGCCAGAGCCTTTCCTGCCTGGCAGGATGAGGGATGTGGCCCAGCAGGGCCAGTCTCACCGCTGTGGGCACTGTGCCATGAAGGAAGCTGTGTGTGCCGGCTGACGCTGCCAGGGGCTGCTGCTGCCCCGTGTGTGACCCCGCGTTAACCCTGCTGTCCCCATGCAGGGGCAGCCGGGTGACAGTTTATCCTGTGCCACAGTGACTGTGTTGCTAAACATAAACTGGTGCCCTCCTCACTCTGCAAAGGGCAGCACTGAATCATCCCCTTTTGCAGCTCCAGGCCCCCAGCTCCAATGTGTCCACATGTCAGTTCCAAAGCAGAAACATTTGGTGGCACTCAGCAAGGTCCCCCAGCCTGGAGGCAGCAGGAGGAGAGAGGTGGCCCAGGCAAATGCTGTTCTCTTGGTGGGAGGGGATATGGCAGTGTTTTCCCACCCCAGAACAGTACACTTTCCAAGCTCTGGTGTGCAGGGTGGGTGATGATGGCAATGCTGTCCCCTGTCACTGCAGCATCGTGCCACAGTGGACCAGGATCAACCCTTGCCCCTGAGATGCTCGTGGCCAGGCAGTCTTGGATGTGTATCATTCTTGGAGATGATCTGCACACAAAGCTGGTAAGGCCCTCGTACCCAGTCAGGTCACTGTCTGTCCCTCTCCCGCCCCGCTGCCCACAGAGCCACGCTGCGAGCTCTCTGTCACTGCTGTCACCCAGCAGGCAGAGACCAGGTTTCCCCAGCATTTGTTCTCCAAACCTGCCAAGGGAGCCCAGCCGTCCCCCAAGGGTAACACGGGCAGCCTGAGCCTTGTCTGGCAGAGTCACCACTGCACTCCAGATCCCGGCGAGTGCCCAGCCCGTGGTGACAGGGACCATAAAACACTTGCACGAGCGGACACACGGCAGTGCTGAGGCTGGCTGGCTGCCTCCTTTGGAGAGTGTCCCCGATTCAGAAGCGTCCAGGGTTGCCCAGGCTGCTCAAGGCTCCTCTGGGAGCTCTGGTTCAGCCCCTGTGCATTGCAGGGAAGCTGTGGCAGCTCAGAGCCGCAGAATTACTGAGGCTGCACCACTTGCTGCTTGCCCAGCTGATGCTGGCTGACAGCTGCCGTGCACACACTGATACTCACCGGGACCGGCAGCAGGATGATGTCTGTTCCTGCCTGGAGTTTGCCTGCACCACATGCTGCCCACTGGACAATGATGGCTTCAGCGTGCAGAGCCCAGGGGCGGGTGTGCAAGGCAGTGGCACATGGCACAGCCACCGTGCTGAACAGCATGCCCGGGGAACTGAAACGTGTGCAGGCACCCACACACAGAGTGGCCCCTGCACCTGGTGGCACACACAGACCCCCAGCCTCGAGCTGGACTCCTCCACCTGAGCACAGGGCTTTCAGATGGACTCAAATACCTTTAAAAAAGGTTTTGCAGCAGGACACGTGCAGGAGGACCGTGGTGAGCCGGCTGCCCTGGCGCTGCAGGCGCCCTGCATCCTCAGCCACAGCGTGCTGCTGCTGTGCAGCCCCAGCCCGCCCTCATTTATCTCCCCTCCAAATTGTGAATGAACGAACTTTCTCCCAGAATAAATAACAATCGCTCAAAAGTTATTTTAGGGCTGGTCTCGGTCGCTGGAGTTTCCACGCCTGCCGAGGCCCATCACATTGTTTTCTGCTGCTTTCCTTGGCACGGCCCCAGTCCAGGGTTCAGAAGTTATTACTATAAAAGTCAAATTGCTTTGAGGGGGGAAGGCTGGGGGAGGCAGGGTCGGTGGAGGGAGAGGGGATGGGATTCCTGGAAAGTCTCCAGCCAAGGATAATTGGAGCTGTGCGGGGTTGGACCAGTCCCCGCCGTGCTCGGGGGAGCGTTTCACCTGGCCTGTGGCCAGAGGAGCCAAGGCAAGGAGGAGGAGGAGGAGGAGGAGGAG
>VXBT01012749.1:514430-582829 GCA_013400235.1 Oriolus oriolus | reverse complement strand
CGGTGCTGGGGGGGTTTCCTGGGGGCCTCCAGGCTCATTCCTTGCCATCTCCTGGAAAGCCCTTGCCCATCCTCCTCCTTGTGGCCCCTTCAACCTGCTCTTGCCCCAGCTCTATTTAATGCTGGTTATTTCCCCATCTACAGCACTAACTACTTTCCTGCCTTTGCACTGACGATTGCCTTAAGCCCTGAAATATTAATGTTTTATTTCCCTTCTAAAACTTCCTCTTTCAGTGTTTGCCACCACAACTTAGTAAATTTTGGCCATCCCTAAAAGCAAATGTTCTGCCCCTTCACACCAGGCACCACACCTGGTTGCAGTAAAGCTGTTGAGAAGGTATCAGTCCCCATCCTGAATGAGGCAGCATCTCCCTCAATCCTTTGGGCTCTTTTCCCACACCCTCTGTGGTCAAGGGTTGCCCTGGACCTTCTATAGTGCAACAGGGCAGGAGCAGCAGCTCATGGATGTGGGATCTCAGTGGGCATGCCCTCTCCCAGGATGTCCTCGTGGGACTGTGACCTGGCTGCGCTGTGCCAAATCCTTTGATCTAAACTCGATGCTTTTTTTTTCCCTTTTTAAAATTATTTCCGTGAAATGGTCATGCTGATGTGTCCATGCAACCTCATTAGGATTCAGTTTGCTCTCTCCTTTCCTCCAGGCAGTCTTATTTTTATTATTCCCATTATTTAAGGTTGACCTTACAGCAATGACCAGGATCCTCCTGGCAGATGGGGCTGTGTCTGTGCTGGCCCTTCCAACCCACACCCCAAAGACCTGCCCCGGGGTGCCCCTCACCCCGAAACTGGCACCCCAAATCCGCCACAACCCACAGTGCTGGGGAACCACTGCAAACACCCCGCGGCCAGGATTCGCAGGCTGAGAGCAGGCAGCAACAGCCAGGAGATAAGATGTGGCTCAGCTTTGATACGTGCAGCTCGTACGCCTGGAGCAAAATCATCAAACACGGGTATCCGCTCAGTGAGGTGATCGCTGGGCAGTGAGGCTGGGAGGGACAGGGAGCAGGCACAGGAGGTTACCTGGCAGCAGGATGTGACAGCAGAAGACGTGAGCTGTGGAGGTACTTCAGAGAGGACATCGTCATGGAATCACTGACGGGAAGAGCCCAGCGCTGCTCTCATCCTGCTGGCACTGCAGCCCAGTTCAGCCACCCCGGCATGGCACAGGGCACATCCCCAACCCCTCCCCTGCCCCATCTCCTGCCGGGCTGATGAAATACTGCACTACCTGTGATGCTCAGAGTGAGCAAATATAATAAAAAGCATTAACTGAGTATAAGGAAGAAAAATGTGAGGAAAGGAGAAAAGGGGAATCTGAGCTCCAGGGCAGCTGGGAGGCAGGCAGGGCACTCTGCCCCATGCACCTGGGACCTCAGTGCCTGAGGACATGTGGAAAACCCCTGTCCCAGGGCTGCAGAGTTGCAATTCCACACCTACCATGACCCAGCACAACCCCCCAGGCCCAGCTGCTCGGGAAGGAGTCTGCTTCTTGCAGGTAAAAGCCAGCAGAAATTATCCCTGGGGCCACATCCAGGTGGGCTGGTGGGTGAGGTGAGCTCCTGGCTCCTCTGAAAACTTTTTCCGCCTCACCCTTCCTTTTCTAGAATCATAGAATGGTTTGGGTTGGACCTTTAAATGCCATCTAGTCCAACCCCCTGGCCATGGGCAGGGGGATCTTCAGCCAATTCAGGTACTCAGAGCCCCATCCAGCCTGACCTTCCAGGCACGGGGCATTCACCACCTCTCTGGGCAACCTGTGCCAGTGTTTCACCACCCCCAATGTAAAAAAACTCATTCCTTATATCGAGTCTAAATTGACCCTCTTTCAGTCTAAGCCCATTGCCCCTCATCCTGTCCCTTTTAACCCCCTGCCGCGAGCCCCTGCCACCCCACAGCCCCTCCACCGCCCCTCTCCTGCAATCGCCGTCCACCAGGCATAGCTGGTTCCTTCTCTATCCCTTCCCTAATGGATCTGACAGCTGCTCCCTGCACTGGGCCGGGTTTCAGTTTCCCCACGCTGAGGTTTTCTTGCACAGTCTGTTGCAAAGCAAGAGCCAGGGCCGTCTGGGCCGGGTGGCAGCGATGCTCCCCGGCGCTGGCGCGGCTGCCAGCTGGGTCACCCTGCCGGCACCCTCGCGGGCACTCGCCGGCACGCTGGGGACGGGAAGGAAGGAATAGAGTCGTAGGAATCCGATTATGAACTCAGCAATCTCACGTGCGGAAGAGCCTGTGGGGAAGGGGCTTCCAGGGCTGCTTTCGCCCAACTAAAGTTGCAATTAATTTGCGGAGGAAGCCGCTCGGCATTAAGAAACCCTCCAGGCAGAGTCCAGACCCAGGGACACACATCCCATTATTTTCTCTTTTAAAAACCATCTCGGTGGTGAAGGGGGCTGCTCCCCCCGGGCCGGCGCTAACGGGGAGCCGGGGGGGAGCTGGGGAAGGGGGGAGCTGGCTCTGGAGGGGCAGGCGTGTTTGGAGAGGGAGAGGGAGCTGAAATTAACCTTGGAAAGCATTCAAATTAGGCTGTGTAATAAGAGACCCACTTCTCTGGGTAAATTTGTTAGGATTAGGGCTCACTGAGCTGTTGAGGAGAATTCAGCATGGCTCAGAGCCAGGACGAAATGAAGCTCCTGGCTTGGTCGGCTGCGGGAAAGTCCAGGCTAATGGGCTTTGGTTCAAACTTTGATAGGAAAAAAATCCAGGAACAAAGGCACTAATTCTTCCAAAAGCCCCAAAATCTCAGTTTATACATTTCTGTTTATGTTCATTCATAATAGATATACACAGCTGTTCTTATCATTCATATTCAAATTCCATATGCATCCTTAGCAGTTTGTACTCCTGCCTCAAAATGAAAAAAAAAAAAAGCCATGTGGAAGATTAAAGAAAACTGAAAAACAACCTGTCTTGGGGTGTGAATTCTCCCAGCATCTCTGTCTGAGCTCAGGTCCTTGCACTGAGGTCCAACCTTGGGACAGAGGAGGAGCCCAGTGCCAGCCAGGGCTGGACATTTTAGGGACTTATTTGAGTCTCTTTGTCACCTGCCACAGACCACCCATCTGCTGAGCTTCCTCTGCCCTGGGTAGTGAGGTGGCTGGCTGGGGTTCACCCTGTGCCACCAGTCCCGGCACCCATCAGTGTGCCCACGGCTTCCCCAGTGATACTCTGCAGACCGGAGAGGAGTGGATGAGCCCGAGCTGCTCCCCAGGGCTGGGGCATCTGTGCTTACACTGCCCTGGGTGAGCAGAAGGGAACTTTTCCAAATTCAGTGGTTTTAAGCTAAAAAAACCCCAAACAACCAAAACTGTGATTTTATGTTATTTGGTCTTTTCTTTTAAAAAGTTTTCTCTGTCTCACATTCCAGAGGATCTCTCCTTGCTTCCTTTAAAAATTATCCCTTGACTAAAGAACAACAACAAAAATGCATTTAAATCTGGATATCTCGCAGAATATTTGCATTTTAAACCTTATTTTTTGATCCCTGGAGTTTGCTCTTACAGACAAATCTAGAGCTGTTGAGTAAAGCTCATTAGTAGGAACTATCTGCTAGAATGAGCAGCGGGGACACAGATAGCACAGATACTTAAAGTGTTGTCACTGGGTTTCAGAGTTAATCCTGCTGAGAAGTTCCCCTCTCAACTTGGAGCTGTTGTTCTGCACATCCATGACACTGCTATTGATAGGATTATTCGGGAAGGCTGAGGCTCCGTCCCTCTGCAGTGGATGTGTGACCTGTGGCACCTCAATGCAGAGAGAAGGAACAGCAGCAGTGGGACTGGGCTGCTGCAACAGCCCCTGGCCCTCCTCCTCCTCACCTCTGCACAGTGCCCAGGTGAGATGCAGGTTCTGGCACGGCGGGGACGTGGCCTGAGCTGTCCTGGGCAGCTCTCACCCGTGTCCCAGAGCCAGGAGGGGGGGTGACACGCCCTGCGGAGCAGCGTGCTGCTGCTGTATTTACATTCCAGCGTAAATTAGCTTCTCCTCTGCTCTCTCACGCGTCCTGTGCCCGTCCCCTCCTGCTGCGCGTTCCCCCGGCCGCCGCAGCCCCTCCGTCTGGTTGAAATATCCTTTAATCGGGAGCTCATGTCTTCCGGCCGCAGCAGAGGGGGAGCGGCAGCCCGGGGACGGGGGACAAGTCGAGCACGCCCAGACAGGGCCCCTCGTCCCCCAGCACGGTCTGTGGTGCCTGGGCTGCGCAGGGTTGTACCAGCGCCTTTCCCCCGTGCCACCCTCGACACCCAGGGCACAGGTTTAACATCTGCCCGCCACATCACTCCCCACGGATGTGTGCCCCACTCATGCAGTGTTTGGGTGCCTGTGGGACGTGAAGGGAGGCATCGTCCCGACACTGAAAGATTCCCTGTGGGCTGCAGCAGGCAGGCCAGAGGAGTAGAAAGCAGGCTCACCCAGCCGTCTTTCATTTCATGAACAAACACATGAAGACCTGGAAGCAATAAATCCAGAGCTTGGACTATAAAACCAAACACGGCTGCAGCTCCCCCTTGGAACAGGAAAGCGGGAGGAAGAGGGCAGCCGCAAAGCCAGCCGAGGAGCAGAGGCATCGTGTCCCCTCCTGAAACCACCAGGATGCTTTAAAGGGGCTGCTTCAGGGTGCTCTGGCCAAAAATGTGTCCCCAAAAAGCTGTCTGTGCTGGTTCTATTGTGCTGTCAGTCAGTGTGCCCCAGGGATGCACAGAGCATTCATGGAAGCAGCCTGGACTGACAGGTCCCAGGGTGAGCAGCCGTCCCTCACCCTGCTGGGAGCAACAGGAGCAGAGCCCAGGGGTGCAGAGGGTGCACTGGGAGGACGTGTACCCTCAGGTGTGGGGCATCACCCGCACCCCATGCTCGAGGTGCCAGCTCGTGCAGCAGCCAGAGCCCCCGCGGGGGCCGTGGGCCACGTGTGCTGTGCCAGTGGGTGCCGTGCCCGGCTGCTGTCCCGATGTGGGGCTGCCCTGGGGGTGCTGCTGTGGGAGGGGGCTGCCCTGAGCTGCTCTGTGGGCAGGGCTCTGCCTGTGCAGGGCACCCAGCCAGGCATTTCCCAGCCTGGGTGCTCCCTGCCCATGGGTGCAGCGTGGCACCCAGTGGCCGGGATGACTCCCACCTCCCAGTGCTCCATGGAAAAACAGCTGGGAGCCACCAGACCCTGTTGCTGTGGGCTCCTGTCAGGTCTCCCCAGTCCAGCTATCTCACTCCTGCTGCCAAGCCCCCCACTTTCCCCCTCCCATCTTGCACCAGGAGCTGAGCATTTGTGTTGCTGTGCTGGCCCTGCCGAGACCCTCGGGCTCACTGCCACCTGCCCATGCAGAGGGAAGGATGGGTGTGTGCCCAGGCTGTCAGCACTACCCCCAAACCAACAGAGCTCTCTTTAGGAAGCCCTGATTCCCATGTAGCTGGGGATGTCCCACCCCAGAAACTTGGGGAGTCCTGCTCCCATCAGGCTGGAGACCCAGGGAGGAAGAGGAGAATGAGGATGGAGAAATGAAAGCACAACCAGTGGGCAATACAAGCCATTAGTGGGATCCTGGGCCAAGCCTGCACTTCCCCATGGCCAGCCTGCAGTAATCCCAGCTTCCCCACATCCCTGCCAGGTACAAGGGAAGACTGGGTGCCCACCAGCTCCCTCCCCAGGACCCCACTCACCTGACTCGATGATCTTACAGGTGATCTTTTCCAACCCAGATGATTCTAAGACTCTATTACTTCCGCTGGCAGCCGGGGAAGCTGCAGCAGCATCGGAGCTGCCTTCTCCTTCCAGCACTCAGGCAAACTGCTATTTGTAAAACAAAGGTGAAAACATCAAATCAAACGGATGAGTCAGAGGAGAAGTTCAAAAAACGGGGAGCGTGGGGAAGGGGAGAAGCGGGATCTCCATCTCCCCTCCCACCTGCCAGCAGGCAGGGAAGCAGGCAGGGAAGCAGGCAGCACCTCGCCTGCTGGCAGCCCATCACGGCTTCAAAGCGGGCGCAGATCGGATCTAGCAGCAGCCAGGGACGCACCGAGCAAGCGCTTAGCGGGGAAAGGAGATGGCTCCGATAAGCCAACGTGTGAACTCCCAGGTTTAAATTAACTAATGACTTCAGATGCTGCCGATAGTCTGCAGGGGATGGGGAGGAGTGATTTATGGGAGAAGATTAAACAGACTAATTAGGCCAGCTTTACCACTTAGGAGTAACCCAGCCAGGCTGGGGGCTGTGCCAAGGAGGACCCACTGTGCCCCAGACTTATGAGAAAGGATGGGGAGCAACTCCAGGCTCTCCCCCTGAAGCCACAGGTGCTCTGGCAGCCTCCTCACCCAGGAGCATCCCTGGATGAGCACAGGAGATTCCACCATGCACCCCAGCACTCGCCCCCAGCTGCCCACTTTCAGGGGCAGACGTGGGAGACTTGTGAACTCTCTTCTGCTGCATGACCTGCACCTCCCCAGTGCTTCCCAACCAGCACAGAGGGTCCAGGGTCTGCTTGACCCCCACTGCTTTGTGGCCACTGGAGCAGGCACTATGTGGACCAGGCACCACAGCTGTCAGGTCTCTGGGGTGAAGTGCAAGCTCAGCGGGACTCACACCGAGGTTCTTTCAAACCCCAGTTATGTACACGCCAAGAATCAGTGATTTCCAGTGGCTGGGCAAGCACTGAGCCCAGCCTCATGCTGCACTGACTCACCGCTCTCACGTGTAAGAAGTTGCCGTGGTCTCAGCCAGGAGAGCTTTTTATCACGTTATGGGAAAGCACTTGCAGTTTCCTTTTCCAGGAGCCTTGGATATAATAAAAAGGCCTCCTCAGGCTTCAAAGCAGGAGGATTTTCACTGCTTCCTGGGCCAAGAACAAAGCACCATTGAGCACAGCCAACAGTTGTTGTCTCTGTCCCTTGATGTGCATCAAGCATCCCGTTCTCAGGCTTGGAGGGCTCGGTTCACAGGGATGGAGACAGGTTCATCCACAGCCATTGCTCTGCACCAGGAACACTCTGAGATGCGTTTGCCCCCCCTTGAATCACCCCAGTTTCACCAGGAACTGCCAGGGTGGCCACGGGCAAGGTGTGAGGAGCGCTGGTGGCCTGACCCCGGGGCTGGCATCACTTCCCCATCCACCCACTCGGTACCTGCGAGACAACGGGGCGCTGCTGGAGTGTGTAACGTGGTTTTCAGCAGGAATTGAATGCATGACTGTGTAAATAACACAGAGGTACCATGAAAACAGCTGTTTTCACGTTAAAATGGAAATTTAACAGAGTGACAAGCAGGAGCCGCAGGGGATGCAGCACGGGCTTCCTCCAGGAACCCACACAAGTCGCAGCTTAGTGCTGGGGCATGAACTTCCCACCACGTCCAAAGCCCAACCCTGGGGTGATGCTTACCCAGAGCAGTTCAGGGGACTGCCTGCCCCTTGCCCCGGGGCACCCGCAGAGAGCCGGAGCCCGGCTTTCCGCCTGCCGCCTCCGGCACTGCGATATGCCAGGGACAGACAGCCGGGGACATTTCCCAGATGCCTTTGGAGAAACAGGAGTTCCTTGTCACTGCTATCGGCATGAAGCTCTTGGGCCCTTCCCCTGCCCACGCTGGGTCTGGGACAGGTTTCCTGGAGCTCTTTGTCATCAGTGCATGGGGACTGGCTGGGGAGGGCTCTGCCTGGCATGGTGCCACCAGTCCCATTGCTGGAAATGAGGTTTTGGGAGAAGAAATTTCTGACGTCCCCGTGGCTCCTGTGTGCAATGCAAAGAGCCAGGGCAAGCAGGGCTGTGGTGGTCTCATGAACCCCTGCCCACTCCCCACATCCCCTGCTGCCAGCCCACACTCTGTTTCAACCACCTCACCCCTGTTCCCTGGGAAACAATGAACCTTCATGTTTGTGCAGAGACAGAGTCAGGACAGTTCACATGGGGGAAAAAAAAAAGGAGTAAAAAGTCAGAGGGAAAAGCCTGGGCCCTCGATGTCCCACAAACACCACACCGTTGCGGCTGCCTGTGAGCTGCTTCAGCTGTGCACATCACCAGCAAGAAATTACTCACTGCACAGTATTTTTGTTTCCCCAAACCATTAATGAATTATTTAGGCATCTCTAGCAGTTACATGGAGAATGATCAACTGCTGCTCAGTGTGGGCTGCCTCAGTGCCTGCCAGGGAGCAGCTTTTGGGAAAAGCTCTCCCATTGTTGTGACGCTCCTCGTGCCTGAGCAGAGCCATGGCACTGCAGAGCTTGCTGCGGTGCTGCCAGCAGGGCAAAGAACATCATCTCTCCCTACAAAGGCTACGACCAGGAGTAGGAGCTTTGTTCCAGAGCTGGAAGAGCGAAGTTCACCTGCTCCGCCTCCCCCAGCCTTTTCCTCCCTGCGACGTGCTCCAGGCACCTGCCCAGTGCCAAAACCGTGGAGAAACTCGGCACTGATTTGTAATGTGCGAAGGTAATCCAGTGCTGGAGCAAACTGCTGCACTGAGTCACAGCAAACCTTGGCTACCTGCTAACGAACCCGGGCCTGGGATGTCTGAAACCTGCAGAGAAAGCCCTGGCTGTGCAGAGGGGAGGGCTCCGGCTGCTGCCGACCGTAGCCATGAAACTGCACGAGGGTGACGCCGCTCCCTGACAAAACAGTCCCTGCCAACACACACACACGTGCTCAAAGTGTCTCATCGACTCAGTGCAGCCTCCTGGAGCCAGGTACCACTTGACATCCTGCACTAGCACTACCACGCACAAGCTGGAGGTTCCTGAACCTGGGCAAGCCCCAGGCAAGGAGGTATTCCCAACTACTCCAAGAAACACCTTTAATCCTGTAGATAAATGCACTGAACACGGAGGAATCAGGGGATAAAAGCACTCTCTAAGAAAACTTCAGAAGGACAAAAGTCCTTTCATAAAATTGCTCTTCCCTGTTGGAAAGGCACTCGGTGAGGATGGACTACTGCTGCTCTGAAGGTGAGCATGGGCTTGCCTGGTGCCTCACTGCTGAAGGACGTAGGAGCTAATGGGAGAGCCAGGGAGCTGCTGCTGCCCTGCAGCACAGGGAGGCTGGAGGGCTCTCTGCCCTGTAGCTAAGGAAGAAGGCTGTGTTTTAAAGCCAAAATCCCCAGCAAGGGATGGGAAGCCCTGCTGCTGGCTGTCTCTTTTCTGTCAGTATGGTCAGCAGGCTACTGATGCCAAGGGAGACACTGGTCCTGAGGAATGACAAAGAAGCTCCCGGGGCTTTCAGCTCAAACATTAAGCCTCCTCATCCCTTCCCTCTCTTACTCTCACACCAAGTTTACAACCTCTGCCACAAACCCATCTTTAGGCTCATCCTGGGCAGGCTGGGGGTCAGCCTCACCAGCCACCATGGATCTTGCCCCCCAGCAGGGCCTTCATCCCTTCTGGCAGCCCCCAGCCTCTCTCCCAACATTTTGCTTTCTCCCCTTTCTTCAGCTCAGCCCCCTGCATGGCCTCAATTTCTGGCAAAGGTTCCCACAGCCCCTGGCTGCTTACGCCCTTCTCAGACCTGGGGACCATCACCTGCTTCCAGCTCCTGAATGATGTCCAAATCCCCCTGCTCATGGTTTCACAGCTGCCTGATGTCTCAGTCACCCCCAGCCTGCCTAGTTCATGGCATCCCCAGCACTCCGTGACCTTGGCACGCTCCTGGCCCAACGTCCCCAGTCGGTCTTTTATCTTCTAAACTACTTCCCCTATGCTGAAGGATGGGGCAGAAAGAGCTGAGGGGTGCAGGTGAGGATGGATCTGGAATCCATGCAAGCCCAAGCCTGAGTATCAGTGCTTGGATGCTCAGCCACTGCAGTTTCCAGAGGAGAGTCCCCTCCCCAGGGAAATCACTCAGCCCACTTTGGCTGCTTCTGAATTTGGCAGAGCACCTCAGCTGGGCTCGATGGTTTGGGCAATTAGGCCTTTTCCGTACCCCACGACTCCCCTGGCGCTGGTCCCTCTGACGTCTCAGCGCTGAAAGCTGAGATGAGACCTGGAGGGAGGGACTCCCTGTAAGTGAGAGGGAGTTTGCAGACACCACCGCAGCCCCAGCTTCCCCTCCTTCATCCCCAGCCCCACTGCACATCATGTGGCTCTCGCCTGCAGCGGGGCCTCAGACCAGAGAAACACACGCTTTTTGTCAGGGCTGGTCTCCTCATGTTTATTTCCCTTTGCCGTGTGAGCAATTTCCCCTTCCCACACAGGCAGCGACGGCCGTGGCCGTATCAAACGCGGCCGCAGGGATGGGGCCAGCCCTACCCCGTGCTGGCAGAGCCGGGCAGGGACGCGGGGCCGTATCTCATCCGCTGGCATGCAGCACGCCGCGCCTGCAGGAAACATATGTCACTGCTTAAACAGATCGTGAAAGCTTCAATCACTTCCTTATGGCGGAGCCGGGCTGAATTCATACCAACAGCCAGCACCTCCTGCGCTCTTTCCTGTCAGTGAGAGCAGCCCTCGGCCCCGTGGGGCGCTCCCCTGCCTCGGTGCTCCCCTGTCCCCAAGGACAGCTCCACAGGGAGCTGTGAAACACCATCCGGAAAAACAAACCGTTTCTTGTCAGCACCTTGTTACCTCCCTAAGATGCTCTCCGCTGCCTGCAAACCTGCCCCGCAGGAAACTCAGGGATGGAGCCCTCCCCAAATTCACAGTCCGCCCCCAGGCTCCCTCCAGCCTATTTGCTGGGTGCACAGCTGCTGCATTTGGGGCACTCTGCACTTGCTGGCAGCACACGGCCAGAGCCCAGAACAGCCTCACTGGTGCCCAACCCCTCGCTGACCCCTGGGGCAGCCTTGGAGGAGTTCAGTGCATTTCATGGGCATGAGCTGTGCACGGAGGACAGGATCCCCCAACTCTGCCTGTCCCCAGGGAGCTTCATGCAAAGCTTTCTCGGGGTCTCTCTTGGCACAATCTCCTTTGGAGGGATGTCAGTCACACTCCCTCCTGCTACACTGATGGGGTTCTGAGAGCTCCCAGTGTCAATAAAGCAGACAGCCACAGCCGCCCCCATGCCCCACCCCCTGCAGCAGGGTCCAGGGCTGCCCAGGCGGGTCCCTGCTCCCGCAGACGTGGGTGGGTGTCGGTGAGACGATGCATCATCACAGCGTCTCTGCCATTACGCTCGGTTTTTCTCCCGTGGGCTGGAAGCTGCTTTTTTTGGAAGAGATGCAGGCAGGAAATCTCACGTGGGCTTCGGTGATGAGACTGGCGGCTGCAGCCATCCGAGCCCGGCAGAAGGAGATGTTGGCAGCCAGGCCAGCCTGGCCACGGGTGCTGTTGTGATGGCAAATTACTTGCCAAAGAGCTCCCCCAGAGTCTCTGCTACCACCCTGCCTTGCCCAGGGGTTCCCCTGTCTCCCCCTGTCTCCCTGCAGCCTCCAGCCACCTCTGCAACACCTCTTGCCTGGATGGAGGCTTGACAGTAACATCTTCCTTATGTGCCTGCAGCAACAGCCAAAATCCTTGGCCTTTCCTGGGATTGCATTTCAGTCGAATGCCCACACCCTCACGAAAGGAAAGAGCAAGACAAGAGTGTTATTTCTGCAAACACAAACACCCACAGAGATCCTTGCCTGCTGGAGACGAGGGCACACGGGCTGGTGCCATGTCTGTGCAGCTCCCACCTCCCCAAGCTCTGCTCACCAAGACTTCACCTCAAACAGCCAGTCCGCTTGGGACAGTCCTCCCACCTCCCTGCTTGGAAGCAGCACCATTCCTGGAGCACTGCCTGCTGATCAGCTCCAGCTCCTCGCCGCGGGATCACGTTTGGTTACCCAAAACACCTTCTCGCTTGTGAAGGACAAGAACCAAATCCCAGCTCGATCTCACCAGCGTGATCCGCCTGGGTGCCTCTGCTCCAGGACCATGCGCTGTGTGAGCAGCCCTGGTTCTGTCAGTATTGGCAAATCCAGCCCCAGCCGGAGCGGTGCCTCCCGCTCATTAGGGAAGGGAGTAGTACCTGACAGAACCCTCCCCAGCCACCCCTGCAAGCCACCCTTGGGACGCTGTCCTCACTCAACCACTGTGCAACACATGTGGCAGCAAACCCGTCCCCTGCGTGGCCGCAGCCTTGCCTGGGAGATTGGAGCCACCACGGCTCTGCCAGATCCCGCGCCTGCCCCAGGCAAGAGGTGGGGTGGCTGCAGCCCTGTTTCGCTGCTGCACACCCATCCCCTGCCCAGCAGTGCTCAGGGTCGGGTTTGCCTCTCACCCACGCCCGCTGCTTTGATGGGGCAGCAGGAGTGGAGCAGCCACCTTCCCAGCAGGAAGGAGTTGGTGGAGGATTGTTCAAAGGCACAAGACGGTTCACATGGCCAGTTCCTGCCATGCTGATTGATGTTCCTGAGGAACACAACTTCACTCCAGTTCATCTGCTCCCTTTTATTTCCAGCACCTGGGAGCCATCTCCCTGCCACAGCAATTCTTGTATATCAGTATCAAGTGCTTGGCTACACAGCTAATTTGTACAAATTAAACCAATTTTAAGGGGAAGAGGAGGTGCAGATTCACTGCCCGTAAACATTTTGCTATGTGGTCTACAACCTGCTCAAACCATGTAGCTCCTCATGGTTGTAAACAACTCCCAGTTGATGGTTCCTGGCCTGGTTCTCCAAAAACATTTTTGGGCCAGACCCTCCATCCCTCCCCATCTGCCCACAGCTCCATTCCCTGGAATTTACCAACACTTAAAAATATTTTACACATCCCTGTAAAATCACACACATTTAAAGCCAGTTAAGGCCTGAATTATGCTTTAAGATGTTGTCCAATTTGTAAGCATCATAAAAACCTGAAATAAGTTATCGTAGAAATAACCACAGGGAAATTACTGTCCCAACTCGCAGCACAGGAGGCCATGACCCTGGAGCAGGAGCAAACAGCTCTTGCTGTGGCTAATGCAGCCAGTGAGTGGGAGGGCTGCCTGCACTTTTGGGGGATCTATTTTAACCATCAGATTGCGGTAACCCAGGGCAGCTTAAGGGCAGTAATTACACAGCTGACCTTCTGCTACAAGAGCTTCCTTTTAATCTGGGCACGAATTTGTCAGCAGCACAGGAGAGCCCAGTCACACTTCACCAGGGAACCCCATGGGTGCTTGAGGGAGGGAGGGAGGGAGGGATTCAGGGAGGTGGGTGTCAGGACAATCCACTGCCCTTGACCTGTTTGAAAACATGGAAGGAAGCATAACTTCAGCTGACAGGTTTTTCTCCTCAAAAGTATTACCCAGTGAGTCACGCAGGAGGCAATTTTGCCCATGCAAAAAACTTTCCTGCCAAACCATACCAGGGTTCAGTCTCATTTTTCATATTTGATCAGCCTGGCAGGGGCTGGAGAAGGGGGCTGCAGACCCTCAGCAGCACTAAGCACCAGCAGGCACACAAAGTGGCTTCTGCCTACCAAGTCTCCAGTTCATCTCTGTAAGGTACCATTGCCCTCTGCGACATGACCATGTTCTGCATTTGCTTCCTTTCCAGTCATCATCCTGCCACATATTGATTTTTCTCTGAAATCCTCTTGTTTTTGCTGCCAGTTTCCAGAGAGGAAAAGCCACCACAGAGTAGGATGCACCAGCATTCCTTGGCACAGGAAGGCCTCACTGGGTTCCCAGTCACCCTGAGGGTGTTCAGTGACACATCTGGGCCATTGGCTTCCCACCACCTCCATGCTGGCTTTGAACCTCATGGATGTGCACAGAAGGTGGGCCATGAAATTAAACCGCCCAGAGAAAGACACGGAGCAGGACCCATGCCTGAGAGCAGGCTGGTCCCCTGCGTGGCGGGAGCAGCCGGACGCCTTCCCCATGTTTTGCGCTCTCCATCTGTCTCCAGTGGAAGGCAGGAGCCCAGCCTGGAAATGTGCTGATTCTTTCCAGAGCCGCAAAACGAAGCTTTTTCATCCCAAGGACGCAGGCTGCTCTGCAAGCTGCCCTTCTGCCTCTCTAAACTCCGACCAGATTTCACACTGAGCCTTCAAAGGGAAGGAGCTGCAGCAGCATCCCTGGCAGGCAGCGCAGTGGGGACTGGCCAGCTGAGCGCCCCAGGGGTGCCATGGGGCCACTGCTCCCCAGGGCAGGGCAACAAGTTCTCATGGCAGAAAGGTGTTAACGAAGGCCAAGCAAGCAGGCTGGGGCTCAGCTGCTGGCAGGGAATCAGAGAGCCCAGGTCTGTTTTGCTGCCAGGTTATCAGTGGATCCATCAGGGGATGCCTTCAAGACGCCAAATCTATCAGCTCTCCCATATGGATGCCATCCACACCGAGCCATTTCCTGCCTAATCGGTATCAGCCCTGCTCCTCCCTCTCCAAAAATTGCTCTTTACAGCCTGCTGCAGCGCTACAAATATTTTTACAACAGGTAAAAAAGGCATGGAACGCATCCCCCCGCGCCCAAGCCTCCCTGGGGGCATTCACTGTGCACCACCACAACAACGGGGGTGCAGGTGCAGGAAGAAATCCCCGGGCTCTGACCTTACTTTGCACTCTGAATTTTCACTGTGGGTCTGCAAACGCCCCGGTGGGTGTTGAAGGCATTGCAGGTACCCAGGAATAGGGATGCAGGTGACAGGGGCTGGACAGGACCTCCCTGTGTGCCAGGGCAGAGCCCCAGCCAGGGTGTGCCTTATTTACCAGCAGAGAGGAGTTTACCTTGCGAAGGTTTCTGTGCCTGATAGCCTGGGATTATTTCGTCTTTCATGTGGTCTCTAATGAAAGGGAGTCTGGAACAGATGCAGATTTGAAAGAAAAGAGGAGGAGGAAATTTCTTAGCATAGGGTTTCGGTTCCCCTGCCTATAAACAGTGCTGACAGCGAGAGGCGGCAGTGATAAACACGTCGATAAGAGCCCAGCTAGACAGGTAATCTGGCACAAAAGGTCTGTCTGGAGAAGTTTAGGCAAAAGTCGCCACATGCTGTTTGAAAAACACAAAACCTCAAGCCCTGGCCAGGGCGAGTGGTTGCACCAGGGAATTCCCCCGGCTGCTTGGGCACAGGGTACCCCCGGCTGGGAGGGGGGGTTACCCCATTACTAAGCATCCTTGGTTTTCCTGCCTGGCAGCTGCGGGAATTCCCAGCAGAGGGGTTGTTCCCAGCAAAGGCACTTGGCGTTCTCTCCACAGCCCCAAAACCATCTCGCTTCCTCGTCTGATGAGCTGTCACATATTCTTAGAGTTAAATGTCTTCAGTGCGCAGTATTCGGGGAAATAATTCCTCCTGTTTAAAGATTCATGGGTATAGGTGTTGGAGAGAAAAACAGCAGTTTCCCCTTCCTTGTGGTCAGGAATTGCTGCAGAGCAGGATTGTTTCTGATAACAATAAACAGCGTCTTGGCCCAAGGATCACACCACTGGTGATACCATTCCCAGAGTCCCAGGTGAAGGGACCATAAATCCTAAAGCCTTGAATAAAGAGAGTAAATGTTTTAAGGCAGCACCCGCATGTATAAATTGTGCAGAACTTTATAAAAGCCACAGAAAATACATCCCTGCCACACGAGCAGCATGAGCCTTACACAACAGCCAGGATGATTCACGGGAGTGGAGAGGCATGAATCACCCGAGGCGGGTGAAACAGGTTTTTACCCTGTACCTGTAATGCAGAGACAGCCCAGCTTCAGCAGGGATCTTATCAGCCCCATCCTGCTCCCTCGGCACTGCTGCGTGACTTGACTTGTCGGCATCGGCATCACCGGGGTGTGATGGGAAGAGCCAGGGCCAGGCTAAGGTGTTGCAGGAGAGCCAAGGAGGGTTTTCTTTTAGACCAGCTGATGCCTAGCAGGGATAGCAGAGAGATGCCCATTATTTTCAGGTGATAACAACGAAATATTTCTACAAAGAGCCATGCCAAAGCAGCAGAAATTGTACGAGTCTGGCCAGCACAAAGCTCCTGAAGTTGAAAGCGAAATACCCGAAGGCTCTGATGGCTCTCACTTGCCAAGTGACCTGGCTGCTAACAAAAGAGCCAGTGAGGGAAACAGCCTGCTCTCTGGCAGGCATGGAGACACGACTCTCTGTAGGGCTGTGAGAACTGAATCGGTGGTTAGAGATGAAGGTGCTCATAAGAAGCTGAATTTTAAAACCCGTAAATTAACTACGTAAGAAAGTAGCAAGCAGTCCTGGCTTCCTGAAAGGGGTTCATGCCTCTATCTTCTGCTAGGATGCTTTCTTCCATTGTCAGGAGGGCAAAGTAAGGAGAACTACTTGACATAATGTGTTTGGGGTTTCAAAGCTCTTTGACAAGGGTCCCTTACGAGAGACTATTAAGGGAATTAAACTCTTTCAAAGCAAATGGAAAAAGTAACTTTAATGGCTGGAAGCAAAGAGTCAAAACAGCATCTATTAACGAAGGCTACCTTCCAGAAGGCTATGGTACCTGTGGGGAGGCTCCCCAAGTTTTTGTGTCAATACCACGGGTGTTAAAGAGATGTCTTAATGATCTGGAAATGGAGAATGAAAAATGTCATAAGAAAAACCTGGCAGAGGACCCAAACTGCACGGAATGTTCGGAACAAGCGAAGGCTACAGGGAACTTCAAAAGGCCTGAAAAGAGCTTGATGGATGGGCCAGTCAATGGCGGATGAAATCCAAAGTAGACAAATGCGTAGTCATGCACGCTGCGAGGAACAGGCCCCACTAATTCAAACAGAATGTTCAAGCACAAAGGAACAGGAGAGATAACAGGGGAAATGCTCTGGTGCCAATACCCCCATCGACGGCACCCCCTCATAGAAATCCCTCTTGCAGTGGGATTAGAGGGTGCCATGCTCAGCCCTGGGTGCCTCACTTCGGTAGAGGCACTTTTCAACCCCATTTTCCCCTGAAGGAGCCCAGGGGCTGCACAGGCACAGAGGAACCTTGCCCATTGTTAGGCACGGGGATCAGTGCAGATGAAGGAGGTCTGTCAGGTGAGGCTAGCATCTCCTCTGTCAGGAACTGCTGAGCAAGAGCTTGATTTTGCAGGCTGGGACTGCCCTCAGAAGTACTCTCCTCATCTCCCAGGGGAAGAGCCCAGTGAGACCTGCCAGGCATTTATCCAGCTGAATAACCTCCTGACAGCAAGGTAAGGTGAAAAACCACGCTGCTGCCCCCCCAGGGATCAGCCATCCCAGAGGATAGCTGCTCTGAAGCAGACTGGGAAGGTGGGAAGTCCCACGCAGAGCCCAGGTTCAACGGGATCAGCCGGTCTGGTGAGGTCCCCACGGCGCCTGACCCCGATGCCGTCTCTCTCTCTCCTGGGACTGTGTGAGCTGCTTCTTTGCTCAGCTGGGGATGGCCCCAGCTCCCTGCTTCTCCCCTCTCTCTGGTGCTGCCCAAACCAGCGGAGAGGAACGTGGAGCTGGGGCTGGACTTCATCAGCATTAACAGGTCCCATCAGTGGGTGCTTGGAAGTGAAAAAAGATCTAAGGTGCTTTTGGAAGAGATGCAGGTGGTGAGAGGCATCAGTCACTGGACAGGGGAGCACTGCAGGGGCAGGGGGTGGCCCCAGGGCTGGGGGACTGATGCCAGCAGGGTCCTAAAAAGTGGTTTTGGCATATGAGACACACCAGGCTTTGGTGGGAGCTTTGCTTTGAGAGCTGGGCACTCCAGCCCTAGTACTGGCTTTGGGGAGCTCCCCATCACAAGCTGGGGAGAGGAGAAAGCAATAAATACACCAAACTGAACACCACTGGGCAGTCTGGGGTGAGCAGGGACCTTGTGAGGAGCAGATGGGGAAGACCTGGAGGCAGCAGTGCTGAGGAAGCAACGCACACACAGCCAGGAGCAGAGGAGGGAGCGCTCATCCCCACAGGGGAAAGTAAGCAGAGACCCAAAGAGCCTCGCTGGGTTTTCCCCATTCATTCACAGCTTTGTCAATGGTTACTTTTCCGCAAATAAATTCAATATTTATTTCCAACAAGTGGCTGGTGGGAGGTAGAGGAAGGAAAGACACTTATTGAATAATTGCACAACCCTCAAGAAAAGCCATAAATTACCCAGCTCTGTCACTATAATTTCCAGGCGAAGTCCTAATGAATCTTTCCCAACAATAGTGTAAAGACAGGTCTGAAAATGTATTGAACCATCTAAGCACTTGGGTAAGCAAAGCAGAGGCATTAATAACCACCACGAGACAGCCCACACAGCAGCGGGGACAGAGCATCGTGGGCTGCCTTCACCCCACGGCCTCTGCCACAGCCTTTGCTGCCCTCTCACGAGGCGAGGGCGGCTCTGGGGGTCACCAGCCCAAAAGAGCAACTGGAGGCTTAAATAGTTCAAAGGTTTTGATAATTATAGGCAAGGAAACTCAACAGCAGGAAGGGATCACTAATAGAGGCCAGTGCCTGAGGTATGTCTATGGGTAGGAGAGCAGCGACAGTTGTGCTGGTTTACCCTGTAGTTTTGCTCCACAAAGCAATAGAAGATGAGAGGTTTGTCCACACAATGAGTCGTGTTTCACCTACAGCCTTCAGCCTAGCACATTAATGTAAGAGCAGATAAAAAATACTGGCAATTTTTTTTTTCCCAGACAATAGCGAAATACAATAAAAGCTCCTTCTGTGAATTGCTTTTCCAGGAAGTGTTTCTTAATTCAAACACATTTTTCTGCCTTTTCTCCTCAAACTCTTCCTGCAACCACGATAAGGGAAGGTTAAAAAAACCCCAAAAAAACAAAGTACTCAGGTGGTGGTGGGTGGGATGGGCAAACCCCAGCTCTCACCAGGATTACACCCACCCTCACAACTGGAGCACACCAGCACCCTGATGGCCACGGGACGCTGGCGGCCAGGGCTCCTGAACTCCCTTCTCCCAGACAAACCCAGTCCTGAGCTGTGAGTCCAGTCATGCTCCTAAGTCCCCACTACACCGTGTGCTTTCTCTTCGCCTTTCACTTCTGCAGCTCAAATGCTGTTCCCACAGCGAGGATTCAGGGCTTGCAGCAGCCCTGCACCGCGTATCGCGCACTGCCCTCCCCAAACCGCCGGCACGGCTCTCCCCGGTGCTTACGGGACCCCCGTTACTGACGTCCGAGCGCTTCACAAACAGCAACAGATTTAAGCCTGCAGCCTCCAGCTGAAGCAGGGAAGAGTTATTACTCCAGTTTACAGAGGGGAAACCGCGACACAGCAGGGTTGGCTTGCCCAAATCCACGGTGAAATCTGTATCGAAGCAGGTGAGAGGGATGTGGTTTTCTGTCTCTCGGATTAGCGTCTTAATACCAAATCCGCTGTTTCCTTGCCATCCCCATGGATGGCCTCCCTCCACCAAGGCTCTGGGTGTTATTGGCTGCCCAGCCACACTGGAGCTTTCAATCCAGAGGGACGTACCCCAGTCCCGCTCTGCTGGAGGGCACAGACAGCTCCTGGGACCCCGGGGCACAGCTGAGAAGGGGGTCCCACGGGAGATCGCAGCCTCCCGTGAGCAGACAGATTAATGTTTCAACTTGTCTCGGTGTGACATTTCCATCTGGTTTGACAAACTAAACATTTGAGTTTGCAAATGTCAAAGTATTTCCATCAAAAATGTCGGCGGTGAAGTCTGACATTTCCTAATCTCTTTTTTGTTCCCATTCTGCGAACATTTTTGATATTTCAACTTTGCCTTGATTTGAGAGGGAAAACACACTGCAATTTTTGACCAGTTTAAGCAATTACATGTTTTTAACCTAAGCCATTAGCTAGGCCCTGTGGGCTACTCCTGCCAGGAATAGACATTGATGGTGGCACTGGACAGTCCCTCCATGAACCCCGGTTATTTACAGAGGGGGTTCAAAGTCACAGCCCACAGCATGCTGGGAAGCAAGCATATGAAGTTTCCTCACTCCAGGCTCCAAGCCACAGCCAACCTGCCCTTCACCTCCAGCTTCTTGCTCAGCTTTTTCATGGGATCACGCTGAGCTCCATCTCCAGGGGCCTGGGCAAGGGGTTTCTCACCCCCTCCTGGTGCGTTAGTGGAAGAAGGAGCAGGAGTCAATGCAGAAGAGCACGTACCGTACAGAAATCTATAGTCAGCTGCATTTTGATACAGTTCCCAAAGTACCTAATTATGCAGCTCGGATTTCTCCCTGCTCCTCGTTCCGGCGATAGCTCACCCTGAATCTTTATCAGGCCTTCGGGCTGCGCAGACTGAAAGGAGACATTCGGCTCTCCCCTCTTCCCAGCAGGATGAGAGGGCAGAGGTAGAAGGGCAACATACTGCTCTTGTCAGATTCGCAGAATGCAATGTCAGGGAGCAGGCGTCTAAGTGCACATAACACCTAAATAAATGCCTGGCTTCCCCACGGTGCTCGGGCTCTGCCGGGGAAGGCTGGTGTGGAGCCAAGGAGGCAGCTGCAGCAGCACAGGAACACGCTCCGAGGGGGTCTTAGGGGGATTTGGGAGAGGGACAGCGTGCATGAAAATTGCATCAGAGCAACAGCTAATTGCCAAGATTAACAGGCTCCAACAAGTGAAGGGTGAGCACTTGAAGTATGAAGTGTTGACTGAGATGCGAGTGTTACCCACAGAGCCAAGTGGGGATGATGTGGGGAGGGGCAGAGCTATTTTTGAGTAGTGAGGGGGCTACAGAGCCCCAGAGGGACTGAATGGCCTCCTGTCCCTTGCCCATGGCAGGGAGCGTGGCTTTGGTGGGCAGATGTGAGGAAGCACAGAAAAGGAAACCAGGTTCCTCCACCCAGGGGTTTGCATATTGGAGTTTCTTCAAAGATGGGGTCGAGGACAGGCAGCAGCACTGCCAAGGTGCCACTGGCTGTTGCCCACAGCATGTCCTCACCATTACATCCCAAGAAAGGCATAGGAATGCTATTTGCAATTAGAAACTTGTGACCTAACCAGACAGGCTTGAGCCACCAGGAGCAAGCAGACAGCAGGGCACAGGTGGATGTCTGCTTGGAAAACCAGAGCCAGCTGCAAGAAACGTAAATACAGCCAGCCAGCTCCAATGCTCAGCCAACCCAGGGACATGTTAGGTGCACAGCCAGGGAGAGCTGTGGGGTGGCTGCAGGAACTGGACAGCTTATGAGATAGATGAACACCGTGGCCAGGAGAATTTGTCGGTGTTTAAATTAAATGAGGATGGACACCAAGGTACTCTGGCTTTGGCAGAAACACCTGGGACTGCACACCTAGCACAAGGCAGAGGCTGATGATGGTGTGTGCTGCAAGAGGAGAGGAACTGCCCACAGGAGAGGACAAGAATGCCATCATTATCTCTGTGGATGAAGGGAGGAAAGAGGGATGACTGAGGCAAGGGCTGTAGCCCAAATCTATTAGCAGCTTTGCAGCAAAATACTGGCACGAGGAGAGAGGAGATGGATAGGAGCTGCCTAGGAGCACTGGGCAGGTTGCAGAGCACACACCTTGGCCTGGCAATGGCAAAGCTGGTGGCTTTGAAAATCCTTGAAAAGGAGCCAAGGGAAAAGCTGAGATACAGAAGGCAAACCCAAAGGAAAAGCTACCAGGAGTGTCTTCTACCCCAAACACCAGTAGCAGGAGTGAAGAAGGTGCCTGGCTCCGTGCTGAGCTCCCAAGGATCATTTTAAGACAGGGACTCAGCTGGCACGTGCTGTAAGTGGCCGATACTGCAGCGGGATCAGGAGAGCTGGGCATTAGTGACCTGCAGAAGACAGGTGCCCATATGAGTTTGTGCCTTCAGGCTCCAGAGGTGCAATGCAGAGAGCCCTGCCAGTCTGTGGCTCTCCTGCTAAAAAACCCAAAGGAAAAGGGAATGGGACACATCTGTGTTTGGGTTGGAATGGCAGGAGTGCTGTGGAGGAGGATGATGAGATTCGTGCCAAGTCCTGGAGGTAATCGATGTGGGAGCTGGGAGCAACCCCTGTTTTCTCCACTTGGCTGGTGGAAACTTACAAGCACTTCCCCTGAAACCAGGTTTGGGGCAGGCATGATTCACAAACTAGAGAGAGATAAACTTCTAACAAACATTATTTGCAAACGCATCATTCAGCCAGCCCCGTTTCTAGGTTACACAGCTGACAATTTTGCAATGCAGAAAGAGAAAAAAGATCAAAACCAGCCAACATGTCAAGGAACATAAGCCACAGAAGACAAAACACAAGGGAAAAAAAAAAAAAAAGAAAAAGACCAGTTTTCAAAGAGAAAAGAGAAAGAAAACATTAAACCATGGGGTGCCTGGAGATCTCCAGCAGAACCAGGCTCGTCTTCCTCTTTACCAGGGCTGGGAAGTCAGAGTTTAAGCGATGAAAACTTGCAAACTCTTTGGGGTGGGTTAATGTAGGGCAGTGAACACGGTGCAGGGCACAGTGAGGCCCCTGCCACGGCTGGGTGCCGCTGCAGGGGACAGCGCTGCTTTCCCAGCGCCTGGCATGGGGATGTCCTGGACTATTCATGTGCACAGCAAACGGTGTGAACGCAGCTGAGGTGGAAAAGAAAGTGCCTGAATATCGCTGCAGATATTCCCCCAAATGCGTCTACGCATAATGCAGCAGCATTCAAAACCCAAATGAAACATTATAGAATATATAAAGGGCGGGATAGAAAATACTATTATATAAAGCTGTCTTCACTTCCAGACTGGGGGCCTTTCCAAAAAGATACACTTCAGCCAAACAAACGATGGAGCTCACTACAGGGATAAGCGGATGAGGTTTAATGGCCTGTAATAGGCAGGAGGTTGGGCTAAGTGAGCTAACAGTTTCTCCTGGCCTTAAAGCCTATGAATGTATGAATAAATCAGGGGAATACTTGTTTAGTTCCAGTCCCCCAGCCTGCAAAATTATGGTGCAGCAGGAGGAGAGAGAAATTAGAGACGGGCAGTGGACACGGCATGGCATGAGGAAGGGGGATGAGGGAGGTTCAGGGAGCGCAGCACTGGAAAAACCCAAAAGCCACAGATGAAGATGGTGGGTTTTGCACAACGTGAGACTGACCTTGGAGCTGGTGGACAGAAGGAATTGCTGCAGTGAATTACAGAACTGAGAGGACAGCTGGGAAAGAATCAGCCCCATGGCCAGTGGGACCAGGAGGAGATGCAAGTTGGGAGCACGGGACACTGGAAAAGATGGCATCAGTCCTCACCCCCTAATGCTCATGGATGGAGTAAGAAATCCTTCTGCAAAACACCTCTTCCTGGGGCGGGTTGGGGCTGAGAAATCCCAGAATAAACACAGTCAGTGAGGAGTGGGGAAGCACCAAAAGCAGGGGCATGAAGGGAGTGAAGCCACAGGGATAGCAGCCGAACAGTAGAATAAGCTGGAACTTACAGAATGTTCCAGGGAATATGAAGGGCTTTTAAAGACACTGGGGAAAAGAAGCACTAGAGAGACAGAAGGATAATAATAAATGAGAAAGGGACTGGAAGGAATGAAGAGCTTTAAAATGGCTGTTGCCGAATTGCTTTTTTAAATTGCTCTTTAAGGCGATAACTAAAGAGAAGAGGCATGGTCAATTAGGAACTAATGAAGACCTTGTAAATACACTTACTGATAAAAAGCACGTAAGGGAAGCCTTGACAAGCCCAGCGTGCACAAATCAGCCGGGGTGAACAACACGCATTCTGAATTATTAAGGGAATTCACTAACGGACTAGTGAGCCTCCACCACTTTAAAACCCACCACCAGCACCGAAAATAAAATTACAGCCGGCCAAATTCTGAGCTGGCGTGACAAATCAGTGAAGGACCTGGGTGGGGGGGGGGTGGTGGGAACTGTCAGGAAAGGAAATAAACACAAAGCAAAATTTAAAAGAAAAATAAAAGGAAGAGACTGGAAAAGGAGACTGACAATTAGCAGCCAGGAAATTTGTTTCATCTGCCAGGCAAGGAATGCCAAAAAAATTGGGGATTAAGGAAAAGGCATTTGATGCTCCCGAAGGAGAGCAAAGCCACGAGCAATGCCAAGGATGAATTTATTAAAGGACAAACTAGGGCGGTCAAAGCCGGTTGGTATTTTACAGGGCTTTGCACCCTCTCTGGAGGCAAGGACTGGTGGATAAAGGCTGGCAGGACACACAGCATTTCACCCTGTGTCTCATGGACAATTCCTGGAGGAATGAACTGGTTACAAAGCAAGGCCGGCTTAGGAGCCCACACGGTGCAGCGGCCAGTGGAGGAACCAGCACTAGGTTTGGTCTTGTTTGGGATGAACATTAACGATGGAGAAGATAAATGGCAAAGTAATTGCATTTGCAGATGATGCTTAATTAGGTCACGCTGCGAACAGCAATAACACAACAGGAACTGGGAAGGTTTGAAGCACAGGTGGAACCGGGCGAGTGACGAGCCTGGGAGGATGCAGGGACCTCAGGGAGAAGGTGTCCTCAACGTAGGTGGTGGGGAAGAGCTGGGAGACAACCCCAGAGCAGGAGGAGGCTGGAAGCAGCAGATTAAGTGGGATTTCTCAATGCATCTGTCCTGCACTCTCAGCGCTCTGAAAGGTTTCGGGGTCCCTCAAAATCACCAGTGGCATGGCAGGGTTTAGCCAGGCTTTTGCAGCACAAGGAGGACACTGATTGCTGCCTTGCCTGGAGGTTTTGGGGCAGAAAGGGTGGTTCTGGGGGCTGGGAGGAAGATACTCCCTTGGCTTCAGGGAGCTGGGATGGCGGCTCTCCCCTGTGGCATGGCCAGGGCTAAATGGGCACACAAGAGAGATGACATCTCCACTCTGGGAAAGGGCACAAAGATTTCCCCAGCGTGGGTGGAAACTCCCTCCTTCCATCACCCCGAACAGGGCAGGGCAAATCACAGGAGTCCCAGCAGAATGGGTGTTATTTGGGAGAGCTGTCAGAGTGCTCACTCGTGGGGCACCTCTGCTTCTCATCCGCCTGATGGAAGCTGACGTTGCATGAACGTTTCCGAGCAAACTCAAATTATTTTAATTTCTAAATCCAAACAGCTCAATTATATCATTTCCCCTGTGCGAAGCTGGGTAATGCTCTCCCTCTGCTTCCCTGGCAGGGCTACGGCAGCCCTGAGTGCTGGCAGTGCTGGGGGCTCGGGGCTGCTTTGGGGGTGCCAGGAGCTCACACCCCTCCTGTTCAGGGACAGCTCAAGGGGCACATTGGGACAGATCCCCTGTGGCAGGAAAAGGGAGATGGAGTGATGGTGAGGCGATTTAAATACACAGGAGTTTCCAAGGTTCAGTATCAGAAAAAAAAAAAAGAAAAAAGCCACCAGCCTTTCCAAATAAATTAAAAATCTTTTGCGTGAATGTTCCTATCCACAGCAGAACTCTTTGGTTTTCCTCCTTTTGCTCCGCACAGAGCAGCCTCTCTTGGCAGGCTCAGGGAAGATTTTGCCACAAGGATGAGCAACAAACCATTTGGTAGTTACGGAAAAAAAGGGGTGGAAAAAGCAATTGAGGAAACACTTCCTAAAGAGCTCTGCTTAACTAATTAACTGAGTTTCTTCCTACACTAGCCTGTCCCTCACAGCTTCAGTGCCATCCCTTTGCAGAGGGTATATTGCAGTAACACTTACATATCATAATTGTAATTATCCACCTGCAGCTGCCTCCGGTATTTTTTTTTTCTCCCACAAGGAGCTGTCCCCCTTTTCTCCAAAATTGCTACTACCTCAGTGCCCTTTTCCCACCATTGTTTCAACCACAGCCCATGCAGAGCAAGCAGAGCAATCCCTGGATGCAGTTTCTGCCTCTCCCTCCCAGGCCCCCATGGCTTTTTTCACCTCCACCCCCAAGCCCCATTGCTCCCAGCATCACCTCTTTCTCCTTCCTTCCCCTTGCTGCCTTCTCTTCCATCTCTCCCTCCGCTATTTTTACCAGGGTGCCAAGGTCTCTGCGTCCAGCAGCTCACAGAGACTCTTCTCCAGCTCAGCCAAGTCAAATTCCAGGCACATTCCTTGCACCCACACTCAGCTCCCCAAGCCAGCGAGGCGTTTCTGCCGAGCCACCCCCAGCCCAGCCACGCAGTCCCAGCAAACCTGGTCTCACACAGACAAGCCGCGCTGGGTCTGTCACACACAGGAGATGCCGACACTGCTGCCACCACCTCTAGCATCCCTCCCTCAGCCCAGCCTTCACTGCCCTTTAGCACCTCCGGTCCTGCTCCAGCATCACCTGGCTGCCGGCAGCGCCTGAGCGCCGCACCCTCGGCACCCCGCCTGCAGCAGCTGGGGGCAAGGCAGGGGCTGACCTGCTCTTGCTGCCACCTTGAAACCCTTTGCTCCAGGAACCGCAGCTCTTCGGCACCATCTCCCTTCCAGGCTCCACTAGTTTGCCGGAGCAACCCCCCTCTCCCCCTCAGCCCCTCCATTTCTGGTTTAAATTCCCAGCCCCTTATCACATTACAAAGTAACCGGGGCGCCTCTGCACTCCTCTAAACTTAAACACCTTTTATTCTCATTAAAGGGGGCTGTGCTTCTCTCCTGCTTCTCTATCTCCCAGTTAAAAGCCAATTAATTACTGTTGACTTTCCCAGCAGATGTTCTCGCTTCGGCACTGGTCGGAAACGCGGTGATTTGTGAACCGCAGGGCTCCGGTGTGGAGGAGTGAGGACCGGGACACACAGGCCGGCAGGGAAAGGAGCCCTTCCCAGCCAGCCTGGCTTTTGAAAGGGGAGAGAGCATGGCTGTTTATGAGACAGTCATTGGCTGTTTTTCTTGGAAAGAAGCAAAATCCTCAGATAGGGGTAAAATCCTGATTCCACAGAAAATGAAGCAGTGTGGATTTCAGTTGGGTCTGGTCAGAGGTTTATTTCCCCTTGTACAAGAAACCTCTCATAAATCACCGCTCTCTCCAAGGGCTTTTCAAAGCAGTGATGCAAACCAGAACTGCACTGTCCGCCAAAGGCTGGCCGGCCCCAAAGTGCGCAGGCGAGCGGAAAGGAAGGGGAGGCCATCTCCACTGTCCCACTGCCCTGCCCCTGCCATGTCCCCACCACCCTGCATCTGTCCTCCCATCCCTGCAGCTCACAAGATATCAGCCAAGGGAAGCAGGGATGAGGAACAAATGGGTGCTGGGGGAAGGAGATGGGTGACAGCAATGGATCAGAGGGAGGATGACCTGGCTGCATGCTCCGAGGCAGGGAAGAGGCAGCAGTGCTTGGTGACGGGGATATCATTGCCATGGTGTGTACAGGTGCACTGGTGGGCATGGCCATCCCAATGGGCATCCCAGAAGCTTTTTAGGGGGCAAGGACATCCCAGTATGAGTGGGCATCCTGGTGAGCATGTGCAGCTCCTGGCTGGGGCTGGCTTCTTCGCCACTGTCTTGGCTCTGCTGGGAGTGCAGCACACTAGTGCAGAGTGGGACACAGGGGTATGGAGCCTGCCAACAGGGTGCATGTCAAAGGCACCTTTTTCTGCAAAAATGCTGCTGAAAATACTTGCAAACAGTGAAGCTCCTGGGCTAACAGCCATGCAAATCCCCCTGATGATTACAGTGACTTTCTAATATCGACAGAAACCTCTGTGCTAATGAAATGCACTGAAGTTAAGCAGCCGTGGAAATGCCAGTGTAAAGGAGAAAGGCCACCAAACAGGCACTAATGGAAACCCAAATCCCCAGAACTAACGGGCTGTGATTGGAGAAGAGGGAAGGGAACAGAGGTCTCCTGTGTCTTTGTCCCTGGACAGTCGTGTGACCTTCTCCAGCTTTGACTGCGTGGTGCCATTGTCCTCAGAAGAGGGGGGATGCACAGGCGGGGGTACTAGTGATGGAAGGGAGCACTGAGAGTGGAAACTGTGAAGATATGGAGCAGTTTATCCCTTTGTCCCTCAGCCCTGGCACTCTGAGGTGCTTTTCCTTCCTGGAGAGCCTCCAGTGGGAGCCTCCAGTATGGCTGGGAAGTGCTGTCTGTGGAGGAGGCAGCTACTTGCAGCCCTGCCTGGCCCTGACAGGCTGTTTCCCACTAAGCTGCAGGAAGAAAATGGGATTTCAGCTTTTCTTTTTCATGGTAAATGTTTCTGATTCTGCCAGCCGATGTGTTCACCTCTCAAGTTAATAGGCAATAAGCAAAGCGGTGCCATTCCTGTTAAGGAGACAGAAAGGGTTCCATTTAAATGCAATGTGCGAGTGACATAAACTGGGACGGGAGAATACCCCGGGCCTCCTGGCAGTGCTTTGGGGAGCTGGGAAGGGTGGTTTGCATTTTCTCTGACAGCAAAAGCACACTGTGGGCACGGCTGGAATATACCAGCACTGAAAATAGGATTTTTTGTCATTTTGCTGTCAGCTCTGCCAGGTGTTTGAATTGAAAGTGACCTCAGACATGGGTCTTCCAAGCTGCTCCCTCCCGGTTATCAGGACAGACCAGGCACCCTCTCCCAGCTTCACTCTGCCCTGCGTGCTGCCACTCTTTGCAGGTACTGGAGCAGCACAGCCCAGCAGTGTGCTGATGCTGTGAACCTCATCTTGGTGGAGAGAGGCAAGAAACAGGGACCGAACCCCTTCAGACATCATCCGTCTTCCCGTGTGGGCTGCAAGGTGCAGGCGGTGCAGCAAACCGGGGGGCCCTGTGATGCGAGTACCTTTTCTGTTGAACACTTTCTACTAATTGCACTAAAAATCTCACACTGAGATGAGGGTAAAGGCACCCAGGCGGTCAGCAAGAACATGCTCAAATCGACTCATTAAATCCCCGCTGCTGATAGAGCCCTCTTTCAAAATAACAAGTGTGGGATTCTTCTTGCTTTATAAAATTCCATTTAAAGGAGAAATTGCAAAGGTTTTCTGGCTCCTTTGATCATTTTTAAGGGTCCTTTCCAGTGTGGGAGAGAGACATTGACTTGAAGAGAAAAGGAACGGTGCTGAGCCGAGGGAAATGCTCAGTGGGGTGGCTGCACTGGGCTCTCCTCACATCTCCAAGGAGAAATCTCTAGGCCACGCACAGAGCACCGCCTGCCATCACAGACATGTTCCCAGAGCCCAGCACTACTGCTGCTGCAGCTGGTCAGGTTTGGTTGGCCCGGATTCCTGGGACTAGCTGGTGAAAGGGAAGGAGAAATGCAGGGGCCTTTGTGACCAGGGGACTGCTGGTGATTATGTGCAATGTCCGTGTCATCTCGGAGGAGCCTGTGCAGTTTGCTCTACAAAGTTGAAAAGTGTCAAACTTCGGGTCCCAGCCCTGACTGCAGCCCTGGGTGATGGGAACGGGGCAGCACACATGGAGGCTGGGTTTTCACTGCCTGAGGCAACATCAGCATCCCTACATCCCCAAATCCCCACATCCCCACATCACCGGACATCACCCCAGGGAGCCCCCGCTGCCAGGACCAGCCCTGGGCTGTGCCAGGCTCAGCACTGCTGAGGACATACAAGGTCACCACCAAAAGCCTTCTCATTGCTGTGGCATGTGAAGGATCAGTTTCCCTACAGCCACGCACGTCCTTTGGCTTAAACACCAAAGCCCTGGCAGGTAAAACTCTTTTTGTCTTTTGTCTTTTTATTGAAGGGCAGAGTGTGCAGGGGAGGGAACGGCAGCCGGGTGTGTTCTAATGAACCCTGATTTCTAGCAAAGCCTTTAATAGTATCTTGGTCTTGTGGTATCTTGCTTGAAAAATTAATTCAAATTGGTTTGGATATAAGCCTTTTCACAGGGTTGAGAACAAGCAGAAGGATCTGAAACAAAAGGGAACAATAATATCTTGAGCTGGAAGGTGCTGTTCAGACCCAGCAAGGATTGGTGTTAGGCCTGGTTTTATCTAACACCTTCAATTAATTATCTCGGAGAGCGAACAAACAGCACCTTAATTAAATCTTCAGATGACATTACAGTGAAAAGGTGTTAGACACTTACAGGGACATGCAAAGTAGAAAGAGGTGGAGAGAGCCCGGCTGACTCAGTGATGCCATTCGGGAGGAGGACCTAGGGCAAGCTGCATTCTCCAGGCACCCCTTTTCCCCCTCTGCCTCGTGCTGCATCCACAGAGATGAACGTGGGAGAGACCTCAGACTGCCATCTCTGTCCCCAGCATCCTCTGATCCCCAGATTCCTGTCTGAGCAGGTTTTGGTGCTGTCAAAATCATCACCATGGAATGGCACCCGCTCCTCCTGCCTGCTGCCCCTGTGGCTATGCTGACTCCAATCACACTGGACCATGGAGGACTTGCACCTCCTGTGGCTGCTTGAGCATCTTTGAAGCTCTATCTGGGCTGGGTCTGCTCAGAGGAAAGCCAAAACCCTTCAAGCAATCTATTTGAGATGGTGGAAACCAAGGGAACTTAGCAGAGGCGCACCTATGGTCTTTACTGGAAATGCCAGGTTTATTAATAAAGAAACCAAGCTAAGGAATTTCTGGGCAAAAAAGTTAATTAACTAAAAATTGAGCTTCCAGAGGAAGTTACATAAACATATTGGGGGAAAAAAATAATCACACAGAATATTTCCAAGAGAATTAAGAAGAGCCATAAGCATTTCAGTCTAGAAATGAGAAACTAATATTGTGAGCATAAAGATTTCAGTTCCTTTGCAGTTCATACATTTTATAACAGAAATCCAGACATCTAAAAACAAAAATAAAACACTCCAATAACAATCATAACTCTGACTCTCTCTTTTTCTTCTTTCCTGGCACCCAGACAACGGCTCAGAAATGCATCTCATAACTCGAGCTTGGCGCCGGAAGTGACTTCTATAAAGTGGGATAATTAAGCAAGAGTAACGTGTTATTTTAGAAATTACATCCTCGCCATAACACGCCGGAGGAGGATGCTGGGCGGCCACGGGCTGCGACCGCTGCTGGATGCGTGCTGGCACCCTCGGTACTGAAGCATTCGGTCGGCATTTGCAGGGAGGGGTTGCCAGCGGCTCAGGATGGTTGCAGTTAGCCCAGGCTTTGCATTTGGGAAGAGGTAGAGCTTAAATTGTGTTTAACTCCCAGATTCTCGGCTGCTGGGGAGGGCAGAGGGGAGGGCGGAGGTCAAAGCAAGGCTGCTCCTGGCAGACTGATTAATTCAGGCTGCGCGGAGCGGGGTTGCAGCGCTCTGGGATGACAAGCACTGACATCTCCCTGTGCCTTATCCTGCTGCACTAAGGCTGTGTTTTGCATCTTGTATCATGCGTCAGATGTTTTTGGTGCGGTGTGGCTAATAAACCAGCCGCTGGCACTTCCCGCTCTCCTTTTCCACTCCAGCTTTTTTATTGCTGAGGCTGTTGTCCGTCTTTTAAATCCTGATGTTTATTTTTCCCTATTGTTTAGATTAGCTTTAACTTCAGGTGGACGCCAGGCTTTTGTTCAGGAAAAAAACACAATCCCTTGAGCAGCCAGATCTACCAACACCTTGCAAGCCCCTCTAAATATTTCAGGGAGAGAGTCTGTCAGGGTTGCAGGGAACGTCTCCGATCTGCTCTCATTCATAGTTTAGCACATCCCTCGCCTCCTCCCACCTCCACAAGTGATTGCGCCTGAGCTCAAACACACACGCACCTTCCTCATGCTGAAAACATGTCAGCAGCTTCCCGCGAGGAGCTGGGCCAGCCCGGGCTGCCAGCTCGGCTGCCCCGGCCCTGTGGGGGGGAGAGGAGCAGGAGGAGAACCGCTGCCTCCAATTAATCCTGAGCAAAGTCCCAGTGCAGCCAGAGAGAGCTCAGATTTATCTCCCGACTGCCTGACTTGGCTCCTCTCCCCCAAACACTTGGCAGCGGCGGCTCAGGCGCGGTGGCTGGTGGAAACCCACGAGGGTCCGCCGGCGCTGGAGCCGCTTCAAGGAACCTGCTGAGGGTCCCTGTGGAGGGGTGGGACCCTCGGGGCGCCCCAGGAGAGAGGTGCCCGCCCTGCTATGCTCTGCTCCCGTGGTGTGCCGCTGCCTCCTGGCTCTGACCCTCCCGCCTGCCGCTGGCAGCTCCGCCGGTCACCGCGGGCGCACGGGAGCCCAGCCTCGGCTGGGACCCACGCCAGGCAGGAATGCCGCGGGGAAGGCAACCCGCAGCCAGTGCCTAGCAGAAAGGATGAGCCGGCCGGTTAAAGAGGTGTGAAAATAACATTTTGTTTCAGTTTGGTTTGTTTTTTCCCCTAGTCCTATTAAAAGAAAAGATTGGTGAAATCCCTGCAGCCCGGACAGAGCCAGCCACGCTGGCAGATCCTCCAGCCTGAGAGCGAGGATGGAGGCAAGTGGTGCCTGGGAGCGATGCGGAGATGCTGCTTAACCTTGGACATGACCCATCTGCCCAGGCAGCTTCCTCCAGCCCCGCTGCGTGGGCACGGAGGGATGAAAGGATTCATGCTTACAGCACAGAGCAGTAAGTCACACTGAAAAAAGAAAAGGAGAAGCAGCAAAGGCAAAGGAAGATCGAAAAAAGAGGTGGAATAAGCCCTGAGAAGAAGGAAAGGTGAAGGAGCATTTGGGTTCAGTGCTGCCTGGGGAGGCCTGGCAGGCTGAGCGAACCCACAGCCTCCGCTGCTCAGTTCCCACTGCGCCAAGAGGAACAGGATATCGCACGTCATTTGTAAATAAACCCGCGGCATCAAAGGAGCCCTGGTCTCCCTGTGCACCCATCCCAGCCCGCGACTCTCCGCAGAGCACACCAGTGCTCCCAGGGATGAAGCACAGGCAGGCACCAGGGTTTTTGGAGGCTTGTTTACCTTCTGCACAAGCCGGTGGCATGTCAAGGGGGGCTATCCAGGTGCCTGGAAAAGGGACATGTTGGAGGAGTGGGTGGAGATGTCTCCATCGCTGCAGCCCTGGGGAGTGGTCAAAAGCCGCCCCGCTGGGGTGCCAAACCGTGCGGTGACGGCTTCAGGAGATGCTCGCAGGATGAGGACCCAGGACAAGAAGAAACTCGCGGGTGCCACACGACTTCCCCGGGGCCCTGCTGCCACCGCCTCCGCCCAGGCGCGCGGGAGTCCGCCGAGGGAATCAGAGCTGCCTCGGCTCTCCGACTTCAAAGCTGTGAGGGGAACATAATGATGTGCGAAACGCCGAGCTGCCAGCTCCCCGCGGCCGGCCCCACGTTTCCTTTGGAGTAAATAATGCCGTCTAACGAGATGCTTTAATTGTGTCACGCTAATTCCATGAGAAAGGAGACAAGATTGAGCATGTGCGCAGTCACGGTGGGTGCAGGACCCCAGCCTGCATTGTCCCCCTCCCCACGATGGCCCGGTCACAGCGGGGCTGCCTCGTGACGCTCAGCCCGGGTGTGAGTGGCAGAGACTGCTCCAGAGATAAGGGAGTGACCGGCAGAGCTGTCCTGCCTAGGAAGCTCCGCTGCTCCAGGGCACCCTGCGTGCGCATGGGTGGGTGGTGGAGCGATGCCGGGTGCTGGGCAGCACAAAGGGGTGAGGGAAGGTGCCATCCCACACTGCAACCATCGGCGCATGCCATGAGGGTCCGTGCGAGGGGCTGCAATGCTGGGAGCACTGGGAAGCTGTAGAGTGAAGCCAGAGTTCTGGCAGTGTGGAAGGGATAGCCTGTGGCTTGAGTTTGTCTGGGCTGCATGGGCATTCCCAGCACAAAGATACAGCGTTGTCCTTGATCACAGCGCCTCAGGGAAGGATGCTGTTGAGCCTTGCCTGCCACTGAAGCCCTGTGCCGATACCTCAAGGCCAACCCATGGGATGGCTGCAGGCAAACACCAGCTGGGAAAACCCCAGCAGCAGGACGCGCTGTGCCCGGGGCACAGTCGTGTCCCCAGTGACGGGCACAGATACTCACAGACTGAGCGGGAACGTGAGCATCTTCCAGCTCTCAGTTCACATCCAACCTCATTCTTCCAAATCTGTTTCTTAAATGAGATTAGGACAAAGAGCATGAAGAGCAGAAATGTGTACAAGGGGTAAACCAAGCCTGGGAAAATCCCCCAGTGAGCCTGAGCCTCGTGTCAGGATGTTTGGAAGTGACAGCCCCCAATTTCCATCTCCGCGGTAACACTGGTTGATCTGGTGCTGCTCCCTGTCCCCCTGCACAGGCGTGCACAGCACCACGATGCTTCTGGGTGGTTTGTGGCCACTGTTATTCCTGTGGATTAGCATTTTGTTATTGTCTGCAGGCAGCCTGACCCCAGTCCCCACACTGGGCTCCCAGCTGGGGCTCCTGGACCCCGAAGCCCCCAGGCATGACTTCAGCCACTGGCCACATGTGACGAGGTGCTGAGAAGCCAACACCTGTGCTTACGGTGCACCCAGTCACCCTGGCCACTGTAAGCTCTTTCCTGGACATAAACCCTTGATTTTCAAGGCTGTTTTCTCACCAGATGAATGAAATAAACCAATGATTAAAAGGAAAAGTAGGAAAATAAATTGCACCATGTGCAGTCGTTTGGACACCCCAGATGGCTTGTCAGCAGGGTTTGACTTTCAGGTCTACAGCACAGATGGCTCTGAAGCCAGGGGAAGAGCTGCTACCCCGTCGTGTGCGGCAGCCCCCAGCCCTCAGGGCGCTTCTCCTCGGAGGTCAGGGGCCGTGGTTCAGCACCAGGGTCTCATAAGTCCCACCCTGGTGTGCTCAGAAGAGGCTCCACTCACGGTGCTGTCGCACTGGATGGGTGATGCCGTGACAATGCCCTGGTGCGCTGTCTCTTGTGCTGCTCTGTCTGCACCACATGATGCCAAAACATTTTGAGAGCAATTCAGCCAGGCACCATGCCAAGAGCAGGATCTGAGGGCTGACTTTGGGCAGGGGACATGGAGCTGCTGAGGGGCCGTTGTGCCAGGGGAAGGCTGGAGCAGGTTGGGGAACTTTGGTGGCCATGATTTCCCTTTGCTCCACGCAGTAGTGATGATGACAGCTGTCCTCTCCTCCGTGAGCCTGCGGCCCTCAGAGCTCACTTCCTCCTTTTCCTCACAGATATATAGTCTAATCTGGAACAGCAACTCCTTCGAGTGGAGGCTGCATCAGTCTCTGCCTGGAACTGCCAGACACATCAGCGTGGTGGCATCGGCACGAGACAGTAGCAATAATCATTAGCACTGGGACTGAGGTCTCTGTGCTGGCAGTGATGTAGCATTTCCATTAGGAGCCTCATACCACTCTATTACTATGGCATTAGCAGGAACAACACTGCTGCAGCCCTGGGAATGGGAGAGGATGTTGGCTGTGGTGGGGCAGCAGCTCCTCACCAAACCTTCCTGCTCTGTTCCCAGCCAGGATGCAGTGGCAATGCTCATGTCATCACCTGGGGGGAAACCTGTCCCTCATCACTGGTGGGTCACCCCGTCACACAGAGGGTCTGTCCCAGTGTTTTGGCACTTGGTTTTGTTTCCTCCCCCCGCCTCCATCTCTGGTTTTCATTGTAAAGCTCCAAACTTTCCCCTCCACTTCCCTGCATGCAACAACATTTCCAACTCTCCCCTCCTTGGAGACTCACGAAGGCTCCAGGAAGAGGGAGGTTTGTGATAAACAGATGGGAAATAGGGAAAATAGTCAAACAAAGAGAGGAATGAGAAGGAGAAGAGAACAAGGTGCAGATTCCTGGCCACTGGGGTAGGAGGGGGAAGCGGGTGGATTATTACGTTAGGAGCAGCTTCAAACTCCCAATTCTCAGGGCACGAAACCTGCACAATTTAAAGTAGTCAAAACAAACCCTTTGCCGCTATTTATACTTGGGCTGCCTGCAGGCGGCAAAACCTTGACTCCATATTCCAGGCCTAATAGATTCCAGGTGTTTTCCAATAAACTCTCCTCCTCCAGTGAGAAGACTGAATAAGCTCCAGGCACCTTTCGTTCCCTCGTCCCCCTCGGAGCAGCTGGAGGGAAGGGGCTGGCCCCCAGGGTGACCAATGCAGTGGGGCATCCCCTGCTCCCAGCCTTTGCTGCTGAGGCTGGAAACACAGGCTGGGAGCCAGGGCTGGTGCTGCAAAGCCGGGGGCTTCCTGATTGTGGGGCTCAGGGCAGCTCTGGGGGTTACCTATCTGCAGCCTGGCTGGCTCCCAGGGGTGATGGGAGTGGGTATTCCACGGAACAAGTATGGAGTGGGAGATGGGCCTTGCAGAAGGGATGCTGTTTATGTCTGTTGCATCCCCATCTCCCCTCCCCACGTCATACTACGGATGGCCATGGGAGGTCTGCTGTCTCCAGAGGGGGTCCAGCCCACGGCCGTGCTCCACACTGCTGCCCTCGAGGGCCTCTCACACCTTCAGCTGCCAGGTCTGGGGCAAAGGCTCTGTCCTGGCAACGCCTCACCCTGGTGCTGAACATGAAACACCCTGGGAAGCACCAGCAGGGCTCCTGGGGAGGGAGTGCGCACCCGCATCCCTGAAGAATGCTTAGATCTCACAGAGCAGAAAGCTCTGGTTTTTAAAGCAGCTGAGGAGAAGCAGTGCTAAGCCATGCTCAGCATCAGGCAATTAAGCTGGTGACAGGGGTCCAGAACAGGCTGTGCATTCCCTCTGCTTTCCTGCCGCTCTCCCAGGATGCTGGGCACAGCCAGGCTTTCTCCCTGGTGTGACCCCACACCCTCCCAGCCCACCACAGCACTCCTGGTAACAGTTGACAGATCAGCACCTATTCCCCATAAGTTAAGTGAGGTTCATTTGCAGCTCCCCAGGGAAAGGGGCAGGTCTGGCTAAAAATGTCATGTTTCAGAAATTACTCTAGTGGGATAAAGCCTAACCCTGGTACTTATCAGATTTACCCAGCTCTCTGGCAGGAGGGTGCTGGGATGGGGATACAACGAGGCTGAGCCATGAAAACCCACTGCAAACCCTGCTCCTGCCCCCTCTGTCTCCAAAGAGGTGCTAGTGAAGGAGCTGGGAACTGCTTTTGTTTTATTCATGTCTCAGAGCCAGCAGAGGCCACAGGCATTAGCACTGGATTGCACGTGGCAGAGGAAACTCCCCATCAGTTCCTTTAGTGTGTGGAGGAAATTAGACCTCAGCATTTGAGCAACACCCACAGATTTAAGGACCCCGTTCCTGAAGGACCTGCAGCATTCCCTTGCTGCAGCAGATAATTCCTCTCCCAAATAAATATTTGTGCTTGAATTCAACTTTTTTTTCTTCCTTTGAAACCTCCAGCTGCGGCATCCTGCTTTACCTGCTAAGCTGGAGAAGCCTCTGCTATCAGATATCTTCCCCTGGTGCAGCTCAGGTCTCCTCTCCTTTGATCAACTGATTGGGATCCTTAAATTTCTCACGGTAAGCAGGTCTTTCGGCTCAGCCCTGCCACGTATCTCAGCCTGTTTCTGATCTCGTTACTGTTTTCCAATATCCTTTGCAGGAATGAGGTCACCAAAACCGGACCCCTGCTGCTCTCCCTCTTGCCTCTGAAGCAGCACCCACCAGGTGTGCCCCACATCCCAGCCCAGCCAGCTCTGCCATCATCTCTGCGGGTGGGAACCCCACAGACCCCATGGCTGTGCAGCATCCCCCACGCTTGGAGACTGCCAAAGCATGGCCGAGGGCTGGAGCAGGAGCCTTGGCACCCTCTGGCAGCTCTTGTGCCAGCAAGGTGTGTGCCTGCTTCCGAAACAACCCCTGGTCGCTGCATTTAAGGTCAGGATTGACTTTCCTCTTCTCATGTGCCAAATTAGTTAATCTGCAGAGAAGCAGAGCCAGGACATCCAAGACTGTACGTAAGGGACAGGAGAGGGTCAGGACCTGGGGCTGGCGCTTGCGACAGGGAAACTGCTCCCTCTCCTGAGAAGGAAAAGGGGAAGAGCTGAGCCCTTTGGAGTAATTTAAAATGAAAGAAATAAAAAGAAAGCGCGGCAGGAAAGACAAATAGTTTTCAGGCACTGTGTTGGCATTTTGGCCTAATGACTGATTAATCTAAAGCAGAGTCTCGTTACGGATTCCTGGATGTCGATTGGATCAGATCATTAATTCCAGCATGCACCGACCGTGATTAGAAATCCAAACTGGCAGAGCCTGTGGGGGAAGGATTAAAGTCTTGGGCCAGGAGGAGGGAGTGAGGCAGTGGGAAATGGGAAGGCATGGTCATCCCTATGATGAGGGGAACACAGTGCTCTCGCTGAAATAGCTGCTGCTGTGGTCCCAGGACTGATTTGCTTTGCAGCAGTGGGAAAGCATCTTTCTATTGGGAATGCAGACCGTCAGACACAGTTCCAGGAAATCTTGATTGTATCCCCCAGAAGTGGGGCCAGAGGCGCTCAGACGGGTCCAGTGCTGCTGCTCAGAGGAGGCACAGCCCCACAGCGGTTGCCATCCGCTCTTCGGCTGTCGGATGTCAACTGATTAATTTTGCCTGGGATTAATTAAGGATCAGCCAGTGACCACTGTGCTGGCAGGGGGGGCCATGGTGACCTCTTCGCCACAGGCAGTAGTGGGAAGCTGGGGTCAGTGACCTCCTCCATGGACACAGCCACCGCTGGGCCGGGCTCTGACCCCGGCAGTGTTGACCCGACGACTGCCTGGGTCACATTTCATCCTGTGGAGACACGATGCCAGGGCGGTGTGCGGGAGCACGGCAGTGCATCACCAGCATGTTTCACCTGGACACTTCTTATGGCTTTCCCTCCACCTCAGTACTGGGTTTATGGCAGGTATTTTGCAAGGCTCCGTGGCAGCAAGCTCTGCTGCTTGGCCAGGGTGGCTGCAAGGACAGGGGTAGGTTGTGCTGGTTGAGCTGAGCTTGCCACGGGTGGGCACTTGCCAGCTTGCCAGCTGTTAGGCAGGTGCAGGTCTGTCTCACTGGCAGATCCATTGCCAAGTCATCACCTGGTTCAGGAACTGAGAGCACTGAACTGAGATATTCTGGGGAATAAAAGCACCGAGGCTTCGGCAGACGCAGTGGAGACCTGAGGGAGGTGGAAGGCAGCCGTTTGAGCAAAAGCTGTAGCAAGATGTGCTGCACTGGTGTAAGGTCGCCGTGGGAGAAGTGCCGGTGAAATCCTGCTGGCTCAGGGCTTCCACACTGCCTTGCCATGCCCTGCCATTCCCCTCCTGGTCCCAGCGCGAGGATGCATCTCCTCCCTGAGGAGCGGTGGGTCCTGCTGCGAGGGGTGGGGATGGCCATGGCAGCCGGCCCCGGGGCCACTCTGCACTTCATGGCTGGAGCTGCTCTCACCGTGGGTGAAGCCATCCCAGCCAGGAGCTCGCCCAGCCTGCTCCTCCGCCTCGGTGCTCCGGGGGTGGATAATGACAGCCCTCTGTTTCATGTGGATGTGAACGCCTGAGAGCTGCTCCGGGACGGCAGCTGGAAGGTGAATCATCACAAAAGCCGGTCCTGCTGTCCCCAGGAAGAGCTGAACACCTGGGCGGTGCTTCACAAGCACAGGGGGTTCGAGTGACCATTAAGCACGATTTGCACCTTCAGTGTGGTCCTAGCAAACGCATCCTCGCACCTACAGACAGCTCACACCCCCTCCTGCTGCGGCAGCAACGCGAGGGGCTCTGCTCTGCCCAGAGCAAGGCGCTGGAGCTGGCAGCAGCAAACAGAGGCTGCTTGAGCCGCAGCTCCCAGGACCCCGCACTCCCGTTTCCCTCCCATACCCGGCCGGCAGAGCAGCCTGCCTCACCGCTCCCAGCCATCCCAGGTGAGACCCACCTCCATCCGGGAAAACCTCCCAGCAGAACAACTCGGAGCCAAGGCAAAGGAAGGAGACTGTCTCCCAGGTCTCTGGCACTTGGTCTCAAGATGCGTGCATTAAAAATGCTTGCGGGGAAATGAGTTTCATGGCATCAGGCAAGCCATGGATGCTCAGGGACCACTCTGACAGCACCATGCACATGGGTCCAATCGGGTGAAGCCTCTCAGATTCCATAGGAGCAAACTGCAACGCTTCTGCAGTGCTTCCAGCACCGGAGACAGGATCCAATCCGCTTTCCCCCTCGAGTACTCTGTGCCCAGCTGCGAGGGCACAACAGACACTGTGCATGGATCCCTGGGCTGTTCCCTGGAGCAGGTAAGGGGGTGGAGGGCCCACGCTGCCGGTGGTCCCCGGCAGGGGACCCTGCATGGGGCGGCAGTGAGGGGTATCATTTACAGGAGGCGGGCGCACAGGGTGGTTTGGGGTTCTCTGCTCCTCCACACAGCAACCTCCGTATGGAAGGGAAAATATGAAAAGAAGGGAAAGAAAAGAAAAAAAATCCGCACCATAGGGAAGATTTGCTCGGACTCCCCAGCTGGGACATTACCACTGCTATTGCAAGAGATCCCTGTCAGAGTTTTACAAAGAAAAACTACCAGGAGAAATACATAACCTTTTCTTAACATCGGCAGCTCAATTAACTAATGACAGCAAAGCATTCTCCAGTGTCACCAGCCCCACTGACTGTGAGGAGGTGGGGGGTGAGGGGGGCCACCTCATATTTATACAGCTGCGCCCGGCCTTTGGCTGGGGCTGGCTACTTACGTTTTATCTCTGGCGGGATCTCCCCTGCCTCCCGCACGCGTGCGCGCACACATGCCTTTGAGAAGTGAGTTCCACTCTGCACAAGAAGGTTAACAAATACCAGACTGCCTCTAAAAATACCTCCTCAATCGATGCCGAGCATAAGCCAGCCCAGAGTGCCAAAAGCTGCGAGGAAAGGCATTTGTTCCCCACAGGATCACCCCTTTCTGTCTCCCCTCTATGCCGCCAGAAGCTCTGGATCTGTCCCTGTGCCCGTCCCACCTAGGTGCCTCTAAAAGGCTGGTCCCTCTCCTTCCTCTCCAGCAAAAACCTCCATATTAAATCATTTGTTTGTGTCAATTCATTCAATATTGAGACGCGACTTGTAGCCACTTGTATCTAAAATAGAATCTAAATTGTTATTACGGCTCCATAGTCGCAGCTTCTCCAGCGCTGTCCCTGGTCTTGCCAGCTCTGCTCCGCTCTAATTGCCTTCAGCACGCTGAAAACATGAGCGCCTACAATTTGCAGGGAAGAAATTATCATCACATCTCCTTTCAGATCTCACTAAATGCTGTTGTGTTTATTCATTCACCCTGTGATTGCTCCTGGGGCAGAGAGCAGCAGGCAGGCTAATAGCAGGCAGATAGCGCGCACTTCTGATCAGAGGCCAAGAGGAACGCCAAAGAAGAGGGAATCCCAGCTCCGCACGTGCCGCAGGGGCAGCCCCCAGCTCCCAGTGGCTGCGGTGTCCCCGCAGTGCTGCCTGTCTCCATCCCACCTGCTGCACACCGGGGACGGCTGCTCTGCTGGCACAGAGCCCTCCCTCACACTGGGCTGGGCGATGCACGGGGTACGGTGGGCATTGGGTCCTGCGGGGCCGGAGAGGCTGTGACTCTTGTAATGATGGGCAAACTGAGGCAGGGAGGTGGGGCAGTGGAGGTGGCTGGGGTGTGAGCTTCGTCACGGGGAGCGCTGCTCCTGAGGCTTCTCTGCAAGGCGAGTGATTCCCAGGGCTGAGCCGGGGCGGAAGCAGCACTGGCCACAGCCAGAACAGCTCACTGGCCCTCTGTCCCTCCTGCCAGGCTTGGCAAGTGCCCACCGTGCCGGGCAGCTCTGGCAGCAGCCCCAAGAAGGGGCACGGGCCCGGGCTGCCCATAAATCACCAGCCGCGTGTGTGTCCCTCGGCTCTGACCTCGGCGGGCCGAGATTAATGGACTATCCGTTTAACCCCACTAGCCCTCAACTAGCCGTGAAGCACAGGAACAGCTCACCAACAGCACCGGTGGGAACAGTCCCGCTCCGTGGGTGGCTGGGGCGGAGAGCATGAAGAGCCTCTCGTTTTTGGAAGAAAGCTGCCTGGGAAAGTCATTCTCTCCAAGCAGGGGGGAGCAGCTCTGCCACTTCTGCCCTGTGCAGGACATTTTTCATCATTACAAGGAAGAGCTCAGTCACAACAGCTCGACACAGCTGCAGTTAATACCTTGCCTGCTGCTGGCTTTGCTGTTCCTGCTCCACCCTCCGTTAGAGGGATGAAGGGAGGAGAGGGCATCTCCCTGGCGCAGTGCTTGCCACGCTGGCAGTGCCAGCTGTGTGCCAGGACCCTGGGCAGAGGGATGGTGCCAGCCCCTACAAGGTCCCACACGGGGCCCCCCACAGCTGGGGGGAAGTCATGCAGTTTCCAAGAGGCAACAGAAAGGAAAAGCACACGGCTCCATCCCCAAGCCCAGCAGCAAGGGTCGGCTCACCCTCCCACCACCCCATCCTCTCTGCTGAGAGCCAGCTCATCTGCTGCTGCCCAGCATCAGGGTGAGTGTGTTTGGGGTTTCGTACTGGTTCCCCTCCCCGCTGCTTCTCCAGCCTGGCACTGGTCCCAGCAGCACCCAGACATGGGGTGCCTTTGCACCACAGGAGGAGGCTGAGCAGCAGAATAAAGTCCCCAAGGCAGAGCCAGGACACCTTTGCTATCGCTGGTGGTGACAGTGGTGGGTCAGAGCCTTGGCTGCAGTGCTGGTGTTCAGAGCCTCCCTGCCAAACTTGCCACTGTGCATTTCACAGCAGAAAAAGGGATGAGAGATCAGCCTGGTGTGTCCTCAGACTCCCTCACCAGTCCTGTGTCAGGTCACGCTGGAACTCCCAGGGCAGGGGACTCCTGGTTCTGTGTTGCAGCATAATCCCCTTAAAGAATGAAATGTTCTGCCTTCCCAGCCCAGCTCCTCTCTCCTTCCACCGTCAATCCACCCTGCACACCCATCCCTCTATGGCATTACCCCACACCATGAGGGATACCTGGGGCGGGGTACTGAGGCATTATCCCCATTTTCAGCATGCAGCCCTCTTAACACCATTTTGGGTTTGTGAGGCACCTGCTTCTTGGGTGCAAATGCAGCGTCCTCATCAGCGGCAGGACCTGGGCCCTGCTCGTGAGGGGAGGAAGGCTGAGGTACTGTGCTTTGTGCTCTGCTCCACCTTCTTCCTCAGCCTTGGGAAGACCTGAGGGGTGATGGCCAGGCAGCATCACAGCCCCACCAGGGCCTGCAGGTGTCAGCTCCCCTCTGTGGGAGCAGGGCTGGCCAGCTGAGAGCGGGAGTCAGATGTCCCCAGAACCGCAGTGCTCACTCTTTCAGTATTGTTATACAGGAAAATGGAGAGTAAATATGAATGAATTCAATATTACCCGTGTGAGATAGGATGTCGTATATTCACACGGTTAAGTAAAAGAAAGTAAATGGAAATCTTTATCACTATAGACTGCTGAATATTAATAGTTATTGTTTGAGTTGCTGCAGCATGGAAAAGTCAATTATAACCTAAGTGTAAAAACGTCCTGAATTATAGATAAACTAGGCAAGGATAGAGACGAATCTTCACCACACAATACAAAAACGGCGATAAAAGAAAAAATAACTATGATAAGAACTTTAAAACAGTAGCTGTCAAAACGCACCGAACGATTCTTTATGTTAGTTAATGCTGTGAATAAACCGGAATCCTGAAAGGGTTAAATGCCTGCATGTTAAACACTTGCTTTATTTCTGGGCCTACACAGAGACATGGGCAATGGAGGGGAACTAACATGTTTGCATCTTCAGCACAAAGCCTGAATTTTCCAAACAACGCAACCCCCACACTGAGGCCAGGGTTTTCCAGCACCCTTTGGAGGACCAAAATAGTCAGGCTTCTCTGAGTTTTCAAGAACTGAGAGTTGAAAATGCAACGACATGTGCCTTGGCAGTGGCTGCTGAGCCCTGAGTTTGTGGGGACACCTTGCCCTGGGTCCCTGCCCAGGAGTGGAGCGTAGTCCCTCTGCTCTTGATAAGACAGGAGCTGCCTTTGGGGTGCAGCAGGTCACTGACTCCCAGCCTGGGAGGTGAAACAGAGCCTATGCAGCCCCAGTCCCTCCTCGTGATCACACTTGTGAGATGACTTCTGGCAGCTAGGAATTAGGATACACACCGTGAGGATGTTCATGATGATACACCGTGGAGGCTGGATGGGGCTTGCTGCACCCCACATTTCTTTTTGCCTAGGAATCAACCCACATTTCCAGAAGAGGCATAGGGATACCTCTGGGAGGTGACTTTGCTCCCTCTGGGGACAGCCTAAAGCTGGCTGAGGTCTGGCAAGGGGACGGTGTGACGGGAAGCTCTGCACAGCGCGCTGGGGAAGAGGGGCTGCCATTCCCCACCCACCCCAACACCACTGCAGATATGAAGGAGACCAGTCCCTTGCAAGACGGCACCATCATTTTCCATGACTGTTCCTGGCAGTGTGCAGGCACAGGAGGAGGTCACACCTTCTCCAAGTCCCTCTGGATCTCTCATCATCCCAGTCTTCCCCACTGACGGCAGTGGTTTTGGCTGGTGTCCTGCAGCCCTGCAGCTATGCTAATCAATCCCTCATCCCACCTGAATTTCCCTAGCCACAAGAAAGCCTTTTGCCCCGAGATCTCGGATGCCTTTGCGGCAGGAAAAGAGGTGAGCCAGGCGATCCCTGCCCCCTTGAAGGGCCAGCATCCATTTATCGCCCAAACCAGAGGTTTCTAAATCACATTAGCTGCACACGTCATTGCTCCCAGGCGGTGCCAAGTGACCCGTTAGAGCAGGGGTAATAACAGCACATTTCCAGAGCGAGGAGGTTTGACCCTACACCAAAGGTGATGGGCTTCCTCTTCAGTAATTAACCCGTCCTGCTCCCACCCCTCGCAAATGCTGTGTCATTATTTTGCAATCTGGATCCTTCAAACGAGTATCTCTGCTCTCACCGGCATCATTTATCCCTGGAGGACAGCGCTGGAGTTCATTGTGCCGGCATTCGCAGCTGAGAATCGCTTTCCCGGAGGAGCTGAGAGGGGCGGGCAGTCAGCCAGCTTCCCCCGGCCCCGGGGGGAGAGCTGAGCAGGACAAGCCGTGCTGCCCCTGTGCTGGGACTTGCTGTGCTGATCCCAGCAGGGAATTACAGGTTCTCCCCGCTCCTCTGGTGCTGGGTGCTGGCTGCACGTTCTGCCGGCAGTGATGAGGGACTAGAGGCTGCCTACATTCTTGTCTGAAGCAGAAATAGGGCAAAGCCTTAGCTCTGGATGGAGCGATCCAAAGCTGCGGCTGGTGGAAGTGAGGAACATTTAAATCCCTCGCCAGCCTCAGCCCAGCTCTCTGACAGCCTCCCATGAGAAAGAAGCCAAGGCCACCGAGCCCTCGTTGTCCTCCCGTCACCATCCTCGGCTCAGATCTGCTGCACATACCAAACCCCACTGCTGAGGTTGCACAACTATTTCCATTAGAAGCCATAATTAAGGTCAAAAACTATTTCTATTATAACCCCGCTTTACTCACTCAGAGCTTCTTGAAAAATTCTCCTTTTGCTCTAATTTTTTCCATGCCCTGAGCCCAGAGGCAAATTGGGAGTTAATGTTTAAATTAAGCCTATTGAGGAGCATCTGAGAGATGTGAGAAGCACACTGTCCTGCTCCGGAAACAGCCTGCATCCCCAAACCAGCTCCATGTCCGGGTCTGGAGGGGGGGGGGTTGCTATATCTGAGTGGAGGAGAAAGCTGATTAATATTAAGCTTGATTAATATGGGTCCATTGTTTAGACATGCCACATAGAGCATGTATATTAATTCCACACTAGCACTGCTTTGTGACCCCGTGCACCGCGCCCATGTGCGGATATTTGTGTAGCCTGAATATTAAAATAATTTCGAAATAAGGAAATCTTGGCCACAGCCAAGATCAGAGTGGCAGTGGACAACAGCCCGAGTCCCCTGCCCCTGTGGTGAGCTGACACCTCTGCTCAGCCCCGGGTACCATTCACAGACAAAAGATGAACCAGCACAGGAAAAATTTAGCCTCAAAGCAGCCGTAAGCGTTTGGGTCTGGCAGATCACCTGCTGCGGGTCCTTCAGTGCTGCAGGGCGGGAGAAGGGCTGTTAGGAAGGTTACAGGCTTCAGGAGCAGACATTTCGGGAGATCCTATCCCTTCTGCTTGCCGCAGGCACATGGGGGTTGTTGCAATTAGTGTAATTTCCTCTAGGAATCTATGAAAACACCAGTTCTCCAAATCTGCTGAAATTCCTACCCTTCCAGAAAAGCAGGTTAGCAGCAGCCAGCCGGCACCTCCAAACCATCTCTGCTCACAGACAGAATTTGTGACTCATTGAGGCAACAAATATGAACAAGATCAATATCACCATCTTGAACAACTCCAGGTACGACTGGCATGAAAAAAAAATCATCCGATCCGAGCTGTGGGAGAGAAGAAACACTCTGGGGCAAGACCCTGCAGGTATTCTGCTGGTGTCAGGCAGAGAGGCGGAGATGAGCCGGTGTAAAGGCGTAAAGGTGTTTTTTGGAGGGGGTCTCCATTTCAAGGGTAGTTTCTCCTCCCAGAGAGGCTGCTCAGAGGTCTGGGGTTGTGTGCAGGGACCGGGAGCCGGACAGACTGTTCTTGTGCGCATTAATCCCCTCCGTCTGCTCGCCATACGGGCTGCTGCGGCCGGCCCCGGCGGGGAGAGGAATGCTTTTGTTAGCCCAGCGCACTTGGCAGCCGGGAGGGATCGCTGGAAAGCAAAGCGGGCACTTAACGAGCCGCGTCCTTCCATTATAATTAAAGCGAGACCCAGAAATCAAAGCTGTTATCTGCCTGCCCGCCTGCCAGGCGAGACGCTGCCCTCAGTCGCTGCCAAGCCGGGGTCCAAGCCGAACCCATAGGCTTTCTGCCCTAAGGAATGGCTGTGGACATGGGCCAGGGCTGCCAGCGAGCCCCTGGCACCAGCTGGTTTAATTTACAGGTAACCCGTGAGACCTCCGGCTGTCAGGGATCAACAGGGACAAGCTCCCCCCATTTTCCTCCCAAGATTTCAGATGCTGGGTCACCTTCAGAAGGGAGGAGAGCCATGGTTTTTGGCAGTGGTTCCCAGAATAGAGGTGCAAGCCTGGCTGTTCTTATTCCCCACGGCAGTGGCGGCGGTGGGGGGACCACGGGGGATGCAGCTGAGCTTTACTCTGCTCAGCTCTGTCAGGGGAAGCCTGACAGCGAGTTTGCACCCCAGTTGCCCTAGAAGTTACATGTACAGGATGAGGAAAGGCGGGTTTTAGCAAGGAGGACCTTCCCTGCCCAGCATCCCAGGGCATCCCATGGGTGTCAGCACAGCATCCCACTCCCCACCAGGCCAGGATCGCTCCTTGTGCTGGGCTGGCGTCTCTGTGGCCACTGCAGAGACCCAGACTCGGCGGGACCCTTCTGCTTGGATCAACATCTAATGGCCACAGCTGGGGGGAACAGCCGAGCTGGGGACGGAGGGGTGAAAGGGCAGCGACTGATTCACAAACCACCCAGCCACCAGAACAAAATTCCCCTTCTAACAAGGCATGGAGCAAACAAATTATCTTTGTTGTTAGGAAATCTGTAAGCACTTATGGTTATAATTACCATCTGTGGTTTTGCCATTCAGGTAAAGTAGCAGCAGCAGCGCTGATATGGGTTAGGCTCAACCCCACGAGCTGCTAATCAAAACCAACCCCTTTGCCTTCAGGTTGAAGATGATGTCAAACTTGATTGAAGGTCCACCTTTGATGGCTTTACCTGAGACCTAACAACATCTGTGTCCTACTCACAGTAGCTCTGAAAGGTAATATGTGTGGAAGAGTGAAGCCGCCTGCCATCCAAGCAGTGAGCTCCGACCGAAACATCACAGCTTCAGGAATCAATAAAACACAATTCAAATAAAAAAAAAAAGAAAGAAAAAAAAGTGTAAACAACAGAGACCAAAGCCCAAAGAACTGGTCAGAAGATTTATATGCAGCTTAGTTCAAATTTCTGTAATCTATTTAAATTAATAGCCACGTCGCATGCTAAATTGCTTCCAGAGGCCAACAGCTTCCAGGTTATTTCATTCTTTGCAAGGGAAGCACAGAGGGGGACCTCGCTGTGGGCTTAACAATGTGATGCAACTCTTCCTTTGAGGACTGAAGTCCGGATGTGGAAGGAGGTGGACATGGCAGTGAGCTGGAGAGGTCCCGCTTAGCCACTGCCCAGCACCTCCCTGCAGAGAAATGCAGTGGGAAGCAGGTTTGGAGTTGCTGTGCCCTGGTATTTGCTGCACTCCTTTGGAGTGGGGACAGGAGCATCCTCCCACGCTCAGAGCCCATCTGTGCTGAGTCTAGCTGAGCAGAGCAGCCCGCAGCACGAGGGACCCAGTCTCCCCATCGAGGAGGTTCCCCTCACCGTGCTGCGTGCTCCAGAACTATTCAGGCTTGCCCAACATTTTCCATTTTAAGATCTTCCCTCAATTCCTTTTAACCATGCCAGCATTTAGTTTTCAAAAATAAGAAAAGCCCCTGGAGCTGGGGGCATAACCCAGGCCAGGAAGATTTCAGCCAATGTGCCGAATGAGATTCTGGAAAACAAAGATGGCCAAATGGAGAAATTCTTTCAGCCGCTTCAAGGAGAAGCTTGAATTCCTCTGCATTTGTGGTGGAGCTCTGAATTTCCCTGGGGTGCTACAGCAGTTTTCCCAGTGATAATTCTTCCAAGTTGTGCAATCTATTAAGCTTCTGAAACTCCTGGGTCACCCGTGCCGAATGAAGAGCTTGCCTTTGCTGACTGACAACTCAGAGGATTTATCCAAGCCCCAAACTGTGAATGCTGGGAGAACAGAGCTCTCTCTGCTCTTGCACCTTGCAGAGGCTGAGGTGACTCCCATTTCATGGTGCAAACTCTCCAAATCCCAGGCAGGGAGAGAAGGGAGAGGAAAACTGCACACGTGCCAAGGGGAAAGGAGGAATGTGCCAGAGCCTGGTCGAGGAGGGCTGGGACTTGGCAGGGGCAAGAGGAGTGCCACAGAAGTGCCATAGAAATGCTCAGGTCGGATCACAGGATCCTCAGCCTCCTGCAGCGGGAAGGCAAGGCCATTTGTCAAATACCACCTCTTATTTGTGCTAGGAAGAAATATTTCATTCCCCGTGGGCAAAATTCCTGATGTCAGGACCTACAGTTTTCATGAAATGGAGTAGCATCAGACCACCAAGACAGGAAGCTGCACCCAGCTTTTGCCCCATATCTGTAAGCTCTTGAGAGGGAAGAAAAAGCAGTTCAGAAAGGTCTCCTCCCTCTCTCCATCAAACACTTGGTATCTCAACACAAAACCCCACCTAAGCAGAGCTTGATTTTAACTCATTCTCTCTACCACAACCCACCTCTGGCAGAAACTAATCCCTGGGAATGAGAGCTCCAAAAACTGAAAGCAGGAAAATCTCCTGGAAACCATTACACAACCCAGCACTGTTGCGACATGTCTGAGGTACAATAAACAAGGTGCTCGACATACCAGCAATACCATTGCTCTGCCCTGCGTCACTGCCACCCACTTGCAGGAGACTTTTGTCTGTCCCCAAACCTCTTCTGAGCCTCAAGAGCCAGGCTGAGATCGTGCTCCAGTGTTATCCTGGTCACCCAGCCCCAAGCAGCCACCATCCTGGAGGGAGGTAACAGTCCTGGGAAAATGCTGTTGCGTGGATTTGATGTTGCTGTTTCTCTGGGTGGGACTTGTGCTGAGGTTTCACTGATACCATTTCTATCTGTCAGCACAGTAACCACTCTTACTGTGCATCTTAAAGGACCCTTCCCTGCACCTCGCCTGCTTTGGGGTGTGGTACGGTGACTGCAAACCCCTACATCTGACAGCAATCCCTCTCCCTACGCCCGGATCCAGCACCACGGGTACAAAAACTTCTCACCAAGGACGGAGAGGTTACCCCTGCTCCCCGTGCAGCTGTTCTGTATAAACCATGTCCCACAGATTATCATCTGAGGGCAATATTTTAACCACAAACTATTATTGTCTATCCGTTATAGAGGCAGGCAGGTGCAGGAGGCACTTTACACTGAGTCATGACCGTGTGAGTTATGGCTGGGGGGATCAAGGCGCTCAGTGGCATCGAGAACTGCCATTACTCTTCAGAGTTACCTGGAGATCTCCTGCAGACAACTCCTCCTGTTTGTCCATGATTTCCCCCAGCTTTTTAACAAGCCCTTTCCCTAGGCACAGCTTCTCCGCCTGCTTCTCACTGGCAGTGCCCTGGAAGGAGCCCTCAGCCCCAGCCATTCCCCAGATCCAGGGCGGTGCTGATCACAGGCATCCCCCAGGAAGGCTCAGCTCCCCGTGTCCCCAAGGAACAGGCAGCTCACAGGCAGCAGCCTGGCAGCTTTGCAGTCCCCATTTAGGCACCACTGTCCGTAAGGATGGGGGATGCTGCAAATGCCCCAAATTGAACGTGCACTGAGGCAGGTGGCCACTGGCCCCCTGTGCCAGGCTGGAGGGGGAAAGCAGGGCACACAGAGGCTTTGGCACCCCGGATCATTGCTGTTACCAATTCACTGGCGGAAGGGAGGTTTTGGGGACAGACTGATGGATGGATGGATAAAGAGCAGAATCTGGCAGCCAGCGTCATGCTGGTCATCATTGCATTCCCTCTTCCGCAGCCCCAGACACTGGCAAATTTCTTCCTGGAAATATTTGTAAAATGTAGGCAGCTCTTTTAATAAGTGCCACATGACATGCTTTAAAAAACCCCAAAACCCAAAAACCCCAGCGGAGTGTCAATGTCTCCTTCAAGCTAATGCCATGCTAATGCTGAGCACAGTGAGTGGTGCAAGAGGGTGGATTTGCAGCAGAGGCACAACGCGAAGCACTGAACCCCCCGGGTTTTGGTCCCAGCTCTGCTGCAGCTCTGCCTATGCTGGAGGAGATGCCTGTGCTCACACTCCCACCATGCTGTGCCTCAGTTTCCCCAATGAACACAGGAGGAGTAGAGAGGCTGGGAAGCACATCCGTACCCACCAAGATCTTGTGGAGATGAGTCAGTTTTCGCACGGTTATGAGCGCACAGCTCCAGGACGGCCGAGTCTCACCCCGCCACGACGGCATTCACCGGCACAGGGAGCATTTCCTGTGGGTAACTCAGTGGCTCTGCTGGGCTTCCAGACCCCAAGATTTGCATGTCTGACAATTCACACTGGGGAATGCTCGTACATTGATATTTCCAATATTTGGGTACTGTAAAGCAAGCGCAGCTGATGTGGAGTCATTAATATGTAATAAATGCGACTTCATCGTGGTGCTTTGACAGCCACAGTTTTTCATAAGAGAATGACTCTTCTGAACACATTTTAAACCCAAACAAGCTTTTTGCCGGCAGCTGACAGAAACTGGGTTTTTTGGAGGTTTCAATGGCACACAAGAATTCAGGTGTGCCTTTGCTGAGGAGCCATTTACCTTTAAACCTCTACAAAAGCACAAGCAAGTCCTGCAGGGCTCTGGGGGCACAACCAGGGTAGTGGCAGCATGGTGGGGGATGCAGGTGAGTGAGCTGGGTTGGGGAAGTGTCACCCCACAGCCCCCCAGGTGGGCTGGTGGTATTGCAAAAAGGGATCCTACAGCCCTAACCTGTGTGGATGGCACTGCCTACTGGCCTGGCATCCAGTGGGATTGTGCTTAGGATGCTGCAGCAAAGGTGGATTTTTATTCCTTGGCTGTTTTTTCTTTAATTCCAGAGCCCTGGTTTGAGTCTGTGGGCTGTGGACACTGGATTTCAGCACAGACATCAGGCAGCACAGCTCTTCCCGCATCAGCTCACACCTGCTTCGCAAAGCTGCTCTCCATCCAACACACACAGCCTGTTTGCAAGCTCTGTGTATGTTTGCATAACCTCGAGGTTTTTTGGCCGGAAACCAGGCTTTTGGGAGGATTTCTCAGGCTTTCAAAACCCATCATGGTGCTGGGGCTGTGAGTACGTGTGCTCTAACCACACAACGTGACAGGCAGGAGGAAGGAGCAGCGGCCGCAGGAGGGAAGGATGGGTCTGTCCAAGCTATGGAAGCAGACTTTTTGGGATCACACCTTGCTTTTTTTAACTCTCCTCAGAGATATTTTCTTTCAAACATCATAAAAAGGTATTGGATATTCTTTCAAGGATGCTCAGGAGAGAGAGCAGAAGGAAAGCCAGCCTGCAGCGTGGCTCTGTGGATAACTGATTGCTTTGCTCATTTTGGTCTGACCCAGAACAAATATGTTTCATTTTTCCAATGAGCTGGTAAAAAGAATACAGTCCCCTTATTTCTAGTTTACTTAGAGCTGTTCTTTTTTTTGCTTTTCTTTTTTTTTTTAATTCTCTTCTTAATGCAGGGCAATTTCAGAACAAAAAGCCAAAATAGAGACTTGAAAAATCACTTTTCAGGGTTTTCTTATTCTTGTCAATACGATTTTCCCCGCTCAGCCTGATTTCACAAACCATTTACAGTCACCTTGAAACACCTTTTTTTGGCCCTTTCGCTGCTTGCCAGTCGCCCTGCCCAGCTGTGGCCCCAGTGCCCCCCAGCCAGGATGCCACCCCAGCAGCAGCAGCCCCTGTGCGGGGCGTGTCTGGCAGTGCTGTGCTCCCCTCCGTGCCGGGATCGTGCCGGCGGCTCGGCTCGATGCCGCTTCCCCAGCGAAAGGCGCTTCAGAGTAAAGCTGAGATGTGGTTTGCCAAAATATTTGACAACACGGAACACTCCTTGGCCGGGTGCCAGAAACCCCATTTGAAAAGTGAAATTCGGCATGCTCCAGCCCCAGGAACCTTTCCCACACAGCTGGGGAGGACAACGGCAGCACCCCAGCATGGGGATGGAGCAGAGGGCCCACTGCCTCCCATTTTGACCCTGGTGGAGCATGAGCATCCCCAGAGCTCCCGGAGCTGGGGGAGGCAGTCTGCACCTCTCCTGCCCAGATGACAGGGGTGTGAGAGGTGATGCTACACCCAGGCACCCTCTGGCAGCACAGAGGGAATTTGCCCAAGATGGGGCACGGTCCTGGGGCAGCCTGCTCTCCTCCAGCACAGCTCCCAGCCACAAACCCCCCCTGACACAGCCTCTAGGTCCCACTGGCTCCAGCACAGCCTGCAGCTGAGGTGCCAGCCTGAGTGAATGAGCCCTTGCTGAATGCCAGCGTTTCCCCCCACTCACAGGTGGCTCAGGGGGACTGTGCCAGGCTGTCAAATGGTCCTGGCACGGCACCATTCCCTGGTCCCTTTTTGGGAGCTGTGTGCCATATGCCCTCCTTGCTGCAGCTTTCACGGGACTCCCACCTGCCAAAAGTGATGGCTTGGGCGAGGAGCAGAGCACAGTGGGCAGCAAGGCTGCCATGGGGCAGAAAAACCTCCCTCATGTCACTAAAAAACACAGGAGTGTCTCAAAGCCCCTGTGGCAGCAGGACAGGATGAAGGCCAGGGCACAGACATGGTGCTTCTTTCCTTTGTAACTCAGTCAGGATTTAACGCTGGGTAAATCTGTCACATGGACCTCATCTTTTTCCCTGCACCGTAAAGTGCTGAGCACACATCAGGGTGCTGTAAAACTAACTCATAATAAGAAATAAGGTCTTCCAGGATGAAAAACTAACGCGTTATCCTCAGCACAGGGAGAGGTGTGATAGAGGTAAATGGTATATTTGGGAGGCATCCCTGCCTTATCTGCACTTTATCCTCCTAACCTTGCTGTGCCAGGTGTTGGGGCACCCACTTCTGCCCAGGCTGTTGCCCCTCCATCACAGCCCTCACGGGATGCCCAGAGCTGCAGTGGCTGCATGGAGAGATGCTGCCCATTGCCCTCCCACTCCCCGCCAGCCTCCACTTGGAATGGCCAGGCTTGGTTTGTGTGCAAACCAAATGCTCCAGGCCTTCATTTGCATCACTTCGTCCCTGTGCCAGGAAGAGAACAACAAAATTAAAGAGCAAAGCACGGCAGTAAATACAAATCTAAAAGCAGTGAGCAGCATCCCCGGCAGCAGTAACACATGTCCAAGAACTCCAAATCCCAGTGTAGAAAGATGGCGCTTCTGGAAAGAGGTAGCAGAAAATAGGAAAGTCTTCCCTGAGATCCCTGAAGCATAAATCCCCGATTTGAGCGATGAAGTAGAGCATTAAGATGGAAAAAAAAAAAGCCCAACCCTTTGCCAGTATGGTGATGTTCATGAAAAGAATAAATATCTGGAAGGAGAGTGGCTGTTATTGCTGGAATAACACAATCACAAAGGAACACACCGCAAAGAATTACACTGGAACTAAGAGGGATGGACACTCGCTCTGCATGCAATTAGGCACAGCTCTGAGGCAGGGAAACACACATTTTTCTAGAAACACTGAGCTTCTCCATAGCACAGAAACCACCTCCCGGATGGCAGGATAAAGTATATAAAAAAAAAGAAGAAAGGGAACAGAAATCTGTAGTATCATAACAGAAATCGCAGATCAATGTGTTTGCCCTAGGAAATGAACAGATACACATCAGGACTTGGCAGCTAAAGGAGTCTCCCAAGCAAAGCAGAAACAGCTCTAAAGGGAAGGAACAAAACTGAGAAGGAAAGAAAGGGAAGAGGGAGCGGGCTCTGGAGCAAACACCATCAGTGTGCACATGTGGAGAAGGAGTCAGTGGCAGTACCTGCCTCCCGACCAGCAAACGCTGTTCATGCAAAGAGGGAGGACAAACAGCCCTGAGAAAATACAGATGACTTGCTTCCAAGGACTTTTTCTTGCCAAAATTTACAGGCCTGCAGTTCTCAGTTAATAGATGGAGCTCCCCTTAGAGCTTCTAATGGAAGAGGCTGAAATGAAAACCACCCGCTCCCTGGGGGAGAGGGGGGTCAGATCCAACAGCCTGAGCGAATGTGTTCTGCATCATCTCTGCCGGGACAGACCCCTGGACACCTCATCACACGCCCTGAGATAACGAGCTATGTGGAAGTGGGAATGTGGATTTTTAAATTAAAAAAGAAGAATAAACCGCCTAGCACAAAGAGATCATCATCAGAAGGAAATCCCAGTCTCCCGGCGCACCTCAGACGTGCGGGGTTTTGCATCTTCCCTCCAGGACACCTCCTGCCTGACTGCTGGTGAATCCCATGGGATTTCTGTGCTTCGTCTGCCTTCTGGGTGGAGAGGGTAAATCCATCAAAACTGTGCAGATTTTGCTTTCCAGCTCCGGTCCCCAGCAAAGAGCTGCTCAGGTTTCACTTTGATTCCTGTTGATTCAGGGTGAGGAGGGGAGGGCAGGTCACTTCCCTCCAGGGCACCTTCCCTGAGGTGATGCTGCAGCAGGTGGGCAAGGGGATTTGGGGACAGCAGCCAGCGAGTGCTGTGCCTGCTGCAGCTGTTTGGAAGAGGCACCCACTGCCGGCACCCAGCCAGCGGCGACTCCAAACACGCCGCAATCAATAACTCTGCCCAGACGCAGACGCGCTCCCAGACCTGCTCAGGCTGGCAGGCAGCAAATGACACAATGGTAAAAAGAGGGACCCCAGCAGCTATTAAACACAATAGGCAGCAAACGCCTCCATCGATATTCTGGACACACAGCCTAACTCTCGCCATAAATCACTCCCGATCACGCTGAGAACACAACCTTTGCAGAACTGGCGAGGTGTCGTTCAGCTCCACGGGCAGCGTTAAATGCAAACTGTTTAGTTAACGGGATGACATATTTGCAGTTCGCCTGCATATGCCCCGAGCTGTCAGCCTGTTCCCAAACATACAAGGCAGTTGGAGTTCTGGCACCAAGCAGGGCACTGATGGATCCAAAGGGTAATGGAAAAGCGAGGTGCCATGGAGGAGCAAGGAGCAGAGCAAAACCCAACTGGCCCATCATCCAGGCTGCAACACCAGCTTAAAAAGTCTACAAAATGGGTGTGAAGGGATTATCCTGCCCCATGCATGTTCCCAAACTGCAAATTCAGACGCCCCTGTCCCCTACAACCCTTTTAACCCCTGTGGCCAGTTCTTTTCACTCAGATAATCCACGGGCAGCTGAGCAGGAGACGGGAAGGTGACCAGAACACAGCGACCCCCACACTCAGCTCCCAAGGAACAAGGAGACCATAACAGCGAATTGTCAGGCCAAAGGCAGGTGAGCGAGCTCCCGCTGAACTGGGACTAAACAGTGAGCTGCCATCAGGAAAGACCGAGCGTAACCCAGGAGCAAAGTCGGCACGCAGGACCCAAGGGCACATCGTGCAGCAGAAAGGCACATGCAGCCATATATGTGGTATGGAACGTGCATATTTAATATATTTGCTTGGCAGATGGAATAACTTTGTTAACAGACTATTTAAATTCCTGAGGGGGTACCTGTAACTATTAGAAATTGATTTTATGAGCCTGTTATACAAACATTACACTTCAAGGTCTAAAGCATATTGAAATTCTTCCTGTTCTCTCTCAAACAGATGGTGCTAGGAATTTTTCTGAACCTACCCGTATCCATAAATACTACCCGCCAATCCCTCTTGCAAGACAGAAACGATCCTAATTAGAACGGTGAGCCCTCACCATCTTTTCCTCATCACACAGTTACTATAAAAATGCTCCAGAATAGGACAGTTTTGGCAAACCCCTCCCTGGGCAAGCGGCCGTGAATACTCCCCTATGTTTGTCTTGATTAGACAAAATAAAAAGGGTTTCAGTGCCTGGAAACAAGGCAGAGAGAGTGAGTGGGATGGCGACAGGAGTAGTCAGTGTCTGTGGGTAACAGAGGCTTAGGGCTGGGTAAGGATGAAGACGCAGTGCCAGCAGCATCACACCTCCATCCCCAGGCTCAGCAACACGCTCAGGGCTTCAGAGTACGCCAAAAAATTGCAGAGAAATTAATGTGTTGGGGGGGTGATATTCCCCTACAACAGAAACAAGGGCTCGAGGGATTGGTTTCCAAGGAAAAATTAAAAGAGCTCAATTTGCCAAGCTTGACTAGGCATCAGCCAGGAGCAGGCACTGGGGTTGGGGGAGCCTGATGAGAAGCCACTGGTGCCCAGGGTATTTCCACACCACCAGGAGCTGCCTTCCAGGGCATTACAAACAGGAGTGGGGGGGGAACAGAAGCAGGTTAGCACTGTAAATACAGCCCTGAGCTCCCCTGGGAGCCACCCACTTGTATCTGTGGCTTCCTCGGTGGGTGTTCAACCAGAAATGAAATTTTGCTCACTGAGATATCTTTCCGGGCCGGCAACAGATTCATTTAATCAAGCAGCCAGATTTGTTGCAGGATGAAATTAATTTTGTTCTGGGTAGGAGTGGAGGTAGTTGAGGGAGACGAGAGCTCCTATTCAGGGGAGAGAAACAATACTTGGTGCGATAAGGTGCCCGGCCTCGCAGTGTGAATAGCAAACTGCAGCTCAGATAGGCCACCGGATATTTTTTTTTTACTATACTGCCATTCATGAAGAACCCTGAGCTCAAATACTGCCATAAAGAGCATTCACTGAATGGAAAAAAATCATTAAAAATTGTGGTCTCTTCCTGGACAACTCAGCAACAGAAAGTGCCAGCTACATTTGTTGAATAAATTGCTTGCAGGGAATAGTTTTTACTAGGTCTAAATGGGATGAAATTAAGCGTAGGGGGATGAATGCCAAGTACCACAAAACTGTTCCTGGGTGTGAGAGGTACAAGGCAGGGAGCAGCCCCTCCAGGCAGACCTTGACAAAAAGCCATGTCCAGACCCCTGGTACACCCCTCCACCAGGCACCCCACAGATCTGGGGCTGCTTGGTCTAAATTTGGCACTTCCACATCTCATCGGAGGGCAGAGGCTGGCCACTGAGTCAGGGACTGGAGCCACCAGGTTGAGCAAGTGGGCATGAGACTCTGGGGGTCCCTGCATGCCCTGCAACAGCCCAGCAGCAGATTTGTCCAGGTATTTCCCCACCAGCCCCAGCCCATTGTGGAGATTGCAGTGGATTGTTTGGATTCGGGAAGCCGAGAGGGCATCTCACGCACATGGGAGAGGGGCAGAACATGCAGGAATAAATCCACCCTTCCCCTCCTTTGGTTCCCCTGCTCCTCAGCTGCAGCAGCCATCCCCAGGCTCCCATTGTCAGTCCATCCTCAGTGTTTCCAGCCCATTCCCTGCCCTGACTCCCAGGCTCACCCCAAGGCAGCACCATGACCCCAAGAACAGAGGCAGGCCTGACATCAGCAACGGGTAAAAGCTTTTCAACCAGTTATTTTCTAGGACTTCAGAGAAAGTAAGAGAAGAGGGTCTTATTAAAGAAGAGAAAAAGCAAAAAAGATCCCCAAATTATTTGCTTATTCCATCTGCTGTTTTGTTTGGTCAGCACAAAGCAGGGGCTGTCATAGGCTGGCACCCACTAAGGGAACATTATAAGGGTATTTAACAACCTCCATCCTCCACAGAGGAGACATTTTCGTCCCTTTAACAGCCACTAAGGAACCGAGCAGCCCAGGGCAGGATGCTCACAGACCCCCAGACCCCATGGGCAGGGGCCCCCAAGCCCCAGCAGAGGCTCTCCAGCCCGGCCTTGTGCCATTCACACCCCAGCCCCACCAACACCTCCGGGACAGGCACAGGTTGAGTGAATACCTGCAGGGTTTCTCTGGGCTGTGACCCGTGTGTGAAAGGCATCTGTGCGCTCGCAGCGCCGAGCAGGAGCTCCTGCCGTGCCCCGGGGCGATGGCGCGTCGCAAATTGCCACCGACAGGGGACTGTAACGCGACCCAGCAGCGGCAAAGCGAGCCAGCATCCTTCCGTCTGAACGCACAGACGCACTGTGCCACGGAGCACGGAGGGGACAAACCCTGGCCAGGTGGAATGGAGAGACCATGGAGGTCCAGGCCTTCCGTGCAGGAAGGGATGCCCAAGGCGGGATCAGGCTAATCAGCCTCAGGATCTCCTCAAGATTCCCAGGGCAGGAGGAATGCAGCAGTGCCCAGTCCCAGCCTGCTCTCCCCTGCCAGTTTACGGACACAGGGACTGGGAGTCCCTTAGAAAGCGGCTGGAGGAGGATGGATGCAGGTGAGGGTCAGAGGACTCTGGGAATAACAGCTCACCTTGAGCTATTTGGAGATTTTTGACCAGACACAAAGAGTCTGGTGAGTCTTGGTGGCCTCTTGGAGCCATGAAGTATCCCAGGGGAACGGTGCACCCCCACAGCCCCACTGGCCAAGGCAGGAGTGGGACAGGAGAGAGCTACAAAGACCATTAAAGATGCCCTTGACCTAAGGACTGCAGTGACTTCACATCCAAGAAGCACTTCCCTTTCCAAAAGCAATTCAGTACCAGCCACATCCTGCCCTGCTGCCACAACCAGATAAAAACTGAGCTGAAATTGGCATCTTGCCAAATCTTGCTTCTTCCATGGATGGGATGAGACCCTGAAACAGAAGGTTCCTACTCCAGGTGCCTCTGAAGCACTGCTGGGAGGTGCTGGGCAAACCTGGAGTAACAGCACAACTCTGGGTCCAAAAAAATCTTCCCAGGAAACAGAACCGGTGGCTGGGGATATGCCATGGTCACGGAGCTGAGAAGAGTATCCAGACACTTCCTTGCCAGCCCCCATGAGCATTTCCATCACACTGGTACAACAATTACAGAATCAGCCAAACGGTTAAAGAGGCTGGAGGGTTTGATTTAAATAAATAATAATAATTTAGCTTCCAAATTGCTCCCACATTGAGGTGCTTCAGGCTTTGTGCAATGCAATAAAAACCCTCTCTAAAAACAACAAAACACGCTGAAATGTTATCAGAAAAACACTACTCATTAAAATTAACAATTAAAACAAATTAGAAAGGCTCTACTGACACGGAGGGCGAAGGAGAGCATCCAAATGAGGAAAAATGCCTGGTAATTTTTAGTCACTGATAAGTAAAATAATGGTCTCATTTAGTACTGATTACCTAGAATTATTTAATTTTACTTCAAATTATTCAATTTTTGGTTCAAGTTACCTAGTAATTTTTAATTACTGATCCATAATGCAGTGACGAATGGCTCTTATTTACCTCTGTCTGCACAGAAGCGTGCAAGAAATCAATAGGCATTTCTGGCAAATTATTAGGCGACTTGATGAAATGACAGGAATGCTTTTCCCATTAGCAGGAGCTGCTGAGCCCCAGCCGAGGATGAGCGCTGGGGCTGGGCTCAGGCTGAGGGAGGAGAAGCCAGAGCAGCTCCAAGGCAGGGAGGCCTGGAACACGGAGCAGCTTTCGGGAAGCGATGGGGTCAGAGCTGGGAAAAGGCAAACCCACCCCGCTGCACTCAGGAAAGAGGCATTTGGTCCATTTTTAGCAGAGAGCAGGCTCAGCCACAGACTCTTGGCTGCCTCATTGATTTTTCCCTCTTAATGGAAACAACCTGCAGGACTGAAAATATTTGCAAACGGCTCAGGACAAAAAAGGGAGCAGCAATAACAACAGGGGCAGAGGGGAGGCTCTTCCAGGGCAATGTCATGCTGTGCCCCTTTCCCAGCATCTCTAGGATGTTTGCCTCCCCCTGGGCACGCTGCCTATCTCGTTTTTTTTTTTTTTAAATCTTCAAGCAAGAGCATTCCCAGGGTATTTGCCACATATGGACCAGTTTTGTTAAAGATATGAGGGTGGAAAGGGTCAAAGGAAGAGGAACTGATTGTCCTTAACCTGTGCATGGACAAAAATCACCTCTTGTCACCTGCTGGAGAACTCGTGCCTCCTGCCAGAGCCAGGAGTGCTCAGGCAACTCATCTAGGCAGGATTAGAGCTCAGAACGATCTTCATAAATCAGAGACAGAGCCAGGAAAAACAGGAGGGTGTTCACCAAGACAAGTGCAAGGTTCAACTGAACAAATACAGGGCAGAGGGGAAGACGCCTAAATAAATACAGGGAGAAGCTGGCAAGGCAGCTGCTCTGCAGAGAAGAGCTGGGGGATGTAATGGATTGCAGGCTGAACACAAGGCAGGAGCCTTGTACTGTGACAAAAAAAGATTAAAAGATTAAAAAAGGAGTATTGTTGGGAGATACAAAAAGAAGATCTCGCCTGCAGCACCCTCCCCAGAGTGCCAGAGTCACCCCTGTGAATATGTTCTATTTTGGGTGCCACCCTATGAAGGAGTGGGAAATGAACAGTGAAAGCTGGCCAAGGTCAGCGAGGTCTGCAAAGCCTTGGAGTGGTTCCCTGGCTTGGGGTCAGCCATCCCCTGGGGAAGGAGATGGGATCTCCCTTCAGGTAGAGGGATCCTGCAGGGAGGAAGGGATCATCCATGGTGAGGGAGAAACAACAGGCTGAAGCTTCAGGGAGGACAAGCTCCTTTTGGCTGTAATACCCATCAGGAGTGAGTGCCACCTCCATCCCAGAGGGGCTGAGAAACCTCCCACAAACCCAGCAGGGGCTGAGCTGGTCCTGCCTCGGTGCTGGGCTGTAGCTCTGGCAGCTGCTGCACCCCCCTTGCCATCCCAGGTCACTTCCAGCCACATCTTGCCCTGCCCAACGCCACCACGACTCTCTGGCTGCTGAAGTGTTTTCAGCAGTCACTCCTATTATTTTTTTTTAAATTAAAGAAATAGCTGTGAAACACATGATAAAAATCTATAGCTCTCCTCGCCAGCTTGCAGATAGAGTCCCACGACTGTTCATATTGGAAACTCAATTCCAATCAGTGTATTGGCAGGAAAGGATTAGGGTCAGTGCCAAACACATTCATCCTGGCCAGCACTTACATGAGCCTCTGTGTGCTCCACCAGCCGCTCCAGTACCTGCAGAGCGCCCATCTCAGGAGCTGGCTGCTGGAATGATTCCCTGTGGGGCTCTCATGCCAGCACCCCATGATGTGCCCCGTGGAGGGTGTGGGCACATTCCTTGGTGATGCCTCCACATGCCCAGGCTGTGCCTGCTTCCCTTCTTCCCAGCAATGCTCCCGTGCAGATCAGAGAGCCCTGAGGCAGCTGCTCTGGTCTCTGCCGCACAAGCAATGGGGCCTGGTGAGCAAAACCTTCAATGGTCCTTCCAACACGGTTCCCTCCACCTTCTGCAAGGACCAGCCCCTATATCAGGATCCATACAGACCATCTAACACACAGTAACCAGGATTTTGCACAGAGTAGGGGCCCCCAGGACCCCCCTTCCATCAGCTCTGGGGCTCTGTCCCATCAAGTCTCCCAGTCCAAGCTGCTCAAATACATCACAACACACAGCTTGGTGTTCAGTAGAGACCAGGACACCAAACTGCCTTTGGGCACACGAAGGCAGGGCCAGGGAGAGCTGTCCCAGGCTAGGGCAATATAACAGTGCACGTCACATCGGGTTCAGGTGCCTCACTGTAAAGGAGATATTGGAAATAGAGTCAGCAGTGGAGAATTTAAAACCATTGGGTTTTTTTAGGAGCGTGGAGATAAATCTGAATAAAAATGAGTAAGGTAGAGGCATTACCCACAGGGTCTTATCTGATCTGGCATCCAAACCTGCTATTGCCTCCACTTCCCTATCTCGAGGAGCTTTTTAAATGTGCACAGCTACAAATCACACTCTTTCAGTTTAAGTGTCAAATTAAATCAAGACAAACGTTCCCCTGTTCCACATTTCCTTTGGTCCTTGGCTAAGCCCTGCAGCCCTTTCCCAAACCTCCACCTCCCACAACCTGGCACAACCCCAAGCCTTTGCCTTGGGAGACATCTTCAGCCTGAACTTCCCATCCCTCTGGCATGCAAAGCTGCTCCACTGCCAGCCCCTCTTTCCAGCAAGAAAGTTGCTGAAGACTTTTTGCAGAGGAGGTTTGCTGTTAAACTCTTCCAGTCACCAGTTTTAAGGCCTTTACGAGAAAAAGTCAGGGAAAACCAGAGTTCGTCTTGGCATCCAGCTCACTCCGCATCGAGTGTCCATCCCTCATGCAACAGCGAAAGCTCTGCTGGGACAGACGGTGAAATCCAAAGAGCGAGAGCTAAAAACTGATAAGAAACTCATTTTTACACCAGCACATGATTTATGTGTGGAACTCATCGCTGTAAGATACAACGAGGCAGAGAGTTTTGTAAGATTTTAAAGAAGATCTGACATTTATGCAGCTAATAGAAGATTCTGTAGCTCCATGAGTCAAGGTAGATAAAAGGAAGATGCCTGGAGGGAAGATAAGGCCATGTGCTTCGGAGCATAAGCTAATGACTAATAGCAAAAGACAAAGAAGAAAGCACCCCTGGGAGGTTGGGTTTTTCCTGTGTACCAGGTGTTTGCTTGTACCTTCTCTGAAGGTCCTGGCACATGTTACTGCAAGATCGGATATGCGACGAGCCGCATCCCAGGCTCGCCCCAGGACAGCAACTCCTCTGCTCCTAAAGTTCTAAGTTTTGTTTTGGTTTTAAATTAGACCCAGATCTCAAAGCCCTGAGAAGCCTCTGTCATTAATCCTCCTGACACACAACCTGGCCGCATGCACTGGAAATCATTGCTCAGGGCTTGGCAGCGCTCCAGGCAGAGGGGACTGAGTGCTGACTCACAGGGGCCCCAGGGATGCTGACACCGAGGGCAGGCACCAAGGATGTCATCTTAGCTGTACCTGCACAGAAGATCTTGTCTGAGCAAGAGCATGGCGCTGCCTGCACTCTGCCAGCGGCTGGAGGGACACGGGTGGTGCTGGCAGGACAGATTGGGTGCATTGCTGGCTGGCTGGGCCCCACCTCCACTGAGGGGACCGCAGACCCCTGTGCACTCTGGTGCTCGCACTGTGGCACTTGCTGCAAAGCATGAGGCCAGCATGCCACAGTTCAGGAGGCACAGTGGCAACTCACAAGCCTCCCCTCTGTAGGAGGGTTGGGAAAGGTATCACCTATCTCGGGCTGGAGCTGAACCGCAGGAACAACTGCTCAATGTACTGATGCTGCATGAGGTGGCGCCGGGGCTTTGTGTTCGCTTGCAGCCACGTATTCCCACACCCCATCTCCATGTTCTTCCACTGCAGCAACGCTGCCACAAGCCCACCTCCCACCTCTGCCAGACGTGGTGCTTCACTGCCTTCTCCTTTGAAGCCCCTCGTGCCTGTGCACTGACATCTGGAGCTGTCACTGGCCGCCTGCCGGCGCGTGCTTCGCCTTGGTCCAACATCTCCTACCTTCGCAGTGTTTACATGATCTCAGCCTCCTCCTCCCCCAGTCTGTCTGCAGGCTCTGTCCTGCCTGTCAGCACACAGAGCTCTCTTTGTACGGCTACTGTCCTCCGAGACATGGATGTTTAGGTCCCAGGACTCATCCCCTTCCCCGACATCCCTGCATCCAACCCCCACTCCATCAGCCAGCTCTAGGGCCATTCACACCACCCAGGGTCCTTACCTTGAGATTTGTGGGCCCAAATGCTCCTTGTCTCCTGAGCAGTGCTTCCACACAGAAGTGGACCCCATCTCTGGGGCCAGCCTGCTGCTCTCTGCCTGGCCCAGCTCTGCAGGAGGCAGAGCTGCTCTGTCTGCATGGCACCTGGGTGTTTCTGGCTGCGGGGAAGGTCCCTCAGCTGCAAGACAGAGATGAAGGTCAGAGCACTGGAGGATGATGATTTCAACCCTACTGCTCAGGCTCACCATGTTCCTTGCCTTCATTGCCACCTTCCCACACCCACTTTTCCACTGGGGTGGGTTAAACCCTCCTGTTCCCCTGCGACCCCATGGCTGAGGTTGGGTATTTTCCCCACAGGCGCTGCCACTCTCCTCCTGCCCAGCTCCATCAGCCCTGCCACAGTCCCTTCCCTCACCCCACTCTCCAGGGCTGCTGCTCCCCCTCACACACCTCCATCTCTGGCAGGGCTGGCCTCTCCTGAGCCCCCCCACTCCGGGCAGGAGAAAAGTTCAGCTGCAGCACTCCTAGTCTAAACAAAAACACGGGTGCAGCACCCCAACCACCTCCTCCTCTTCCTCCCAGAGCTCTCCCCATATGCTTGTTTGTGCCTCTCCCAGCCACAGTCTGTCATTTACTGACAGTGCTGTAGCATCCCTAATTTGAGATTGGGAGAACTCTGGGGAAAGATTGCTTTTTCTCTTATTTACATATTTCCACAGCACCCAGCAGGCCCAGTCAGAGCACCAGAACACACACAGCCCCACCAGGAGCCAAATGGGTACTGGCTCCATCTCACACTTGCCTTCACGCTGCCAGTGGAACAGCCACAGACCAGCGATGAGCCTGTCTTCCAAAGGCTACAAGCACAAGGAAAAGAAGAAACCCTAAAATAACTCCCTCGGCCTGAAGCTGGCAGCAGCCAGAGCCGTCGGGGAAACCCATCCCACCCTTCATCCCTCGTTAAAAAGGCTCAGCTGCCACTCAGCGGGCAGGACCCAGCTGTGCGGGGCTGATGAGCCTTTTAGCATCCCGGCAGATTGCAGCGAGCGGGTGTGATCTGCTCCATCCTGATGCAGCAGAAAGTTGCAGCTGCGGGGAGCGCTCCGGCATTTGTTACAAAACAGCTCCCCACCCTTTTCTTTTTTTTCTTTTTCTTTTTTTTTCCTTCTTCTTCAAAGCAAAAATATTTGCTTCCAGCAGCATTTAGCGGAGCGCTGCGGTGCCCGCCGGGTGTCCCCGCGCTGTCGCAGCCCCGGCTGCGCGGTGCCCATGGCCCTGCTGCCATCTTCAGGGCATCTCCCACCAGCTCCCGCTGGCCCGGGGCTGCGGCGGCTCTGCGGGAGGGCGTTCCTGGCCACAGCTCCTCCGAGACCAAAGGCTGGGGGAAAAAAGCCAACAGGCAACTCATGGAGGACTTTCCACAGCACGATCCAAGAATTAAAAAAGCTAAACAGATTTTACATATTAGGACTACAACCCTTTAGTGCAACATTAAAGACTATTTACTTAAGAGGTTGTGGATGTTACGCTGGGAAGTTTTCCCTTCCACAGATGCTCCGAGCAGTGATGGGAGAAGCCTGCAACCAGCAGCTCGTGGTGTTTTATGGCGTCACCGCTGCTGCAGCCAAAAATGCTCATTATCCTCCCAAAGTGGAGGTTTGCCAGTGCTGTGGTGATGGGCAGCTGGTCCCTGGGTGATGGCTGTGGGTGCTTTTCTTCTCCAAAATCATGTGTTGAGGATACCTGTGGGCTGTCACCAGCAAGTCACTGCCCTTATGGTTATTAACAGAGTTGAGGATCTGGAAAAGCATCCACAAATCTTATCCTGTGCCATTTTCCCAACATGGCATTGCCCAACCATTCCCTCCTCCCCCCTCCAGCTTCTCTCCTCTGGATGACCCTTGGGAAAGATGGAGGAATTAGAGATTAACAGAGAAAAATATTTCACCTAATCAAAAAAAAAAAAGATATGATCAGAAGAGCTCATTGTGAGCCCAAAACCCTGATGGGCTTTAAAGCTTCAAGTTTTCCTCCTGACTGCAGGGAGCTGTTCCCACTCCTGTGTTGGAGGCGAAGAGGAAGGTAACACCTCCTGCTAAATCCAGATAACCCTGTTCATCTTCTGCGGCGGATCTTTAACGTTTTTACTGGAGAGGAGCCAAACACTGGGAAATCCAAGCCTCACCTCCAGCCTGCTCTCGGGCCACCTGTCCTCATGTCGGCACAGCTACGACAGCCCTGCGCTGCCTCCTGAGCTGCCCTGTGGTTTCCTCCCACCCCAGACGGCGCTCCTGGAGCTCTATCTCTAATTCATTATGCTAAATGGGAGGAACCAGGAAGCCAGACTTTGGGTCAGCAGATTTTTGCTGGGGGGAAAAAAACTGAAAAAGAGAAGGTTTGGCTCTTTGTAGACACACTTCCCGCTACAAGAAACTGTGGGAAACCCCAGTGGTTCTAAAGGAGCCATTTTGCCCCAATTTTTTGATTGCTCTTCCCTGTCCAGGTCTGTACCTGCCACAGACCCAGTGATGTCTCCATGGTTTTCAAAGTTATGACCACCTGAAATTGTGTTTAGATGAGAAAAGCAGCTTTCATTAATGTCTAACATGTCCCCTGTGTGCCCAAAATGCTCAGAAAGCTGAAGAAAAATTAAAAGTCATAATGTATTTTTTTATTCTTATTGATTTTTAAGCCCATTTCATTTTGGGGAGCTGGCTTGTAATTTTGGAGCGCTTGTGGGATAATATAAGTACCCGAGGCCTCATGGTAGGATTGTACAAAGACTTTTACTCATGTTTTATTTTTCAGTAACCTTGATAGCTAAATACAGTCTTGTGGAGAAGAGTTTTTAATATTCAGGCTGCCAAAAATAATTGCTTTTCAGTATTATGTGCTAAACCACCCGATGGGGCCCCGGCACTGGAATTTACGTGGGCAAGCTGGCCAGGACAGACCTCTAGTGAAACGTGGGGACCAGCCACCCCATCCCAGGGCTTCCCTGCTTTTCCCTGGCTTTTATTGCACAACTCTGGACTTACCACCAGAAAACTGGAAGCCCCAGGATGTGGTGGCATCTCCTGCTGCTGATGGGGAGGCTGGGCTGGCTGTGCAGGGTGCACTGTGAGCCCAGCAGCTCCACGTGCACATCCTTGCTCAGGAAGCCGTGCTTTAATCAAGGCTCTGGGATCCTTCCTTTGCTCGCCTGGGGCGGGGGGATTTTAACTCTAAACACATTAGTGTGCGAGATTGAAAGGTAACGTGTCCTCCCGGGGCTGCCGAACAACGGAAAGGAGCCTGGGTTTCATTTGCACAGAGGGCGCAGTGGGAATTTCCCTAATCAAATAAAAAGAAAATGAAAAACTCACTCTCTCCAAAAGTTTAATTCTCTTAATTACATTAATTGGAGAAACATAGGAGCCTCCTTAGCACGCCTTTCTTCTCTGCAGAGGAGAAGGGCTGCAGAAAGGGACTTCTCTTGCGTGAGGGTGCAAGCTGGACCCGCATCTGCTGGCAGGATGGGATGGGGATGGAGGAGGCACAGCAGGGATGCTCTGTGGTCAACCTCGCTCCAAAAAGAGCCTGGATGTCCCCTGCCCCGTCAAATGACCGATTCATCCCTGGAAAACGTAATGGGGATTTTTCTCCAGCCTTCGCCTGCTCCAGATTCCATCAGGCGTCGGGAGGGACATGGGGAACAGAGCGGCTCCTCTCACCCCCGGCTTCTCCAAGGCATTTCGGCAGCCAGGAGGTGGCACGTAGCCCTGGAGGGGGCTGTGCTGTGGGCTGAGGTCCTCTGTCAGCCGCAGCCGTGGGCACCCCCTGCCAGGTGCTGCCCACCTGCACGGCCTGGCCCCGCCGCCCCACTCGCGCACGGGCTCGTTTAGCGCTTCCTCGGGGAGAGCAGGGAGGTGACATCATGGCGAGCAGCAGCCGAGAGGGGGGAGCGGCTTCCGCCCCGCTCTGCACAGCCATGGCCCCCCAAAAGCCCCTTGGGATTCGCCCTGTCCGCTTTAACCCCTTTGCTACCAGAAGGAAGGGAGGAACTTGCAGAACTGCCGCGGTGTTGGATGTGCGCGCTGCCTGTCCGCGCTGCTGGCCATCCTGAGCCGCGTGGGGATGTTCGCCACCTTCGCCGGTGGGGACCATCCCCCACATCCTCACAACAGAGGGATGACAGGGAGCGACAGCATAAACATGTCAGAAATACCTGCAAATGTACACTTCCCAGCCCTGCTTGGAAATCAGTGCTTTTGGAAAACCTGGAAGGAAAAAGGGGTTTTGAACTTGAACCCACACAAGGCTCCTGCTGGAAGCAGCCTGGCCCCTCCCGACCTGCCTCCGGCTTGCTGGAGGAAAACAAACACTGAAGTAGGAACACGCATTGCTCTGCTTTTGGGCAAAATGCCTTCTTCAAGGGTCGTAATTCAGGTTTCCCGGGGCACCTGAAGTGCTCTGGGGAAGGTCAGTGTTTGGGTGAGCAGGGGAAAACTGAGCTGGGTTGGACGGCAGGATCCCCCTCCGCACGCCAGCTCCCCGGCGGTCGGCCAGAGGCCTGCTCCCCACTGACACCACGGCAGGAAAGGTGACTCTATAACTATAATTTTAATATATAATGAGAAAAGTCTGTGTTTACTAAAAAAAAAAAAATAAAGAAAATAGACGTGACCAGACCATTTGGCTGAATGCTTTTCCTTG